>JARBEQ010101996.1:2066-14325 GCA_030265355.1 Tritonia tetraquetra | reverse complement strand
ATTACAGAACATCAAGTCACAAAGGACAATGCGTTTCAATTACAAAACATCAAGTCACAAAGGCAACACGATTCAATGACAGAACATCAAGTCACAAAGGCAACACGATTCAATTACAGAACATCAAGTCACAAAGGACAATGCGTTTCAATTACAAAACATCAAGTCACAAAGGCAACACGATTCAATTACAGAACATCAAGTCACAAAGGCAACACGATTCAATTACAGAACATCAAGTCACAAAGGCAACACGATTCAATTACAAAACATCAAGTCACAAAGGCAACACGATTCAATTACAGAATATCATTACAACAAAAATAGATAGGTAAAGTAGAGAAAGCAATGGAAAATACATTCAATCACAGAACATCAAAACAACAAAAAAGAAGAAAGGTAAAGTAGAAAGACATTAGAGAAAGCAATTGAAAAACTTATGACAGTGAAGGAACTAAACATGAAAAAGGGGAGAAAAAAAAATGGACGCAACAATGGGCGTTTATTTACCGATTCGTCGTGGTAGAGAGTCCCAGTAAGCAACTTGTCGAAAATAATTCTCTGGTACTCAATAAAAGAAATCACATACGTATGCGCACGTATTCGGTGCACAGAAGAATCACAGTATAACTTTACAAGGGCATGGTAATTATCTGAGAGACTCATGGAAGCTTGCAAAACAATGCCCTTGACACAAATGAACTTTACACACAGCACATCCGAAATTACTTACTGGGACTCTGCCTGAAGCTGTCTTCTTGCCGGTCTTCCTGCCTTCGCCTGATGAAACTCAGCGTGGAGGTTGGTCTGACGCGCCATCTCCTCCATAAAATCATCTGAAATGAACAAAGAAAAAAAGTCTAAGGGTGATGAACTCGAAGGAATACCCGTCAGACTCAGCGTCATTTTCTCTTCGAGAAGTACTGGGAGCCTCATAGTAGTCCGTGTAAATGTCCGTCGTAGATAACACCAGTAGCCTCGTGATATAAATCCAAAATATCCTCCATGGTTGAACCGTCCATTGTTCTTTCAAAATGGAGATCACAGCTAAAAACAATACAGCGTGTTCACAAGTCGATATTTCAATGAGAAATGAAGCGTTTAAGATAATTCAAATCCCAGACAAAGGGAATTGCCTCCTTGTGAGCAAAGTGTTATTTGTTTCCAGATTAGACCCCGATTTCCGTTTATATAGAAAACGAAAGAATGGGGGCGTGTCCATGGGCGATTCCGGGCGATTTAGTGAACAGGTTTGATTTTTCTGCAGGCGACGCTAGGCGATTTAGTGGCGAATGCGTTAACATTTCCAACCTTGCTTGATACTATTCCCAGTGCCTGCTCCCCTTTAATTCATTTATATTTATGACTGTATTTTGGTCAAATTTCTTTTCTTCTGAAAGGAAACATGCAGATCTGATAAAGTTGTTAATAAAATAAGCAATATAATTATTTTTTTTATTGAGACCAAATAATCTGTTGTGTGAGTTTGTAAGAAAAACATAGACGTATACATATACCAGCTTTGCTCTGCAATATTTCACCAACCGTTCAATCTATAGGGATAGATTTAGCATCATATAGAGAAAGGAATTACTGCCTTTCATATTGATACCAATATCTCTGATGTATAATCTCTGACTTATGCTCCATTTTGACAGATCCCTTTTAAGGAAATTTCAATTTTATTAATTATTCAGCTTAAGACTAGAGAAAAGGGGTATACATTCAATACAATCAATGTGTTCTTGTTGTATTTCCAGGTTGGCAAGCCAGCAGCCTTTGTGGTCAACTTTAACGGAGCCAAGGGCAGATTGTCGGCCAAGGTTGTCTCCCCATCTGGTGCCGAGGAAGACGCCTTGGTCCAAGAAATTGATGATGGTCAGTGTACAATCAGTTTAACTCTTATCATGTGATTTCTTTGTGGGTCAAGGGAATGAAGTGTTAAATAATCGAAAAGAAATTGAATTAGGAATGAGCAGGATTTGTCTTAATGTGACCGATTAAATTTGGTCATGGAGGCACCCGTAGTGCAGTGGTTGCCTCTGGATGTAGGGGTCTGATGTTGGAATCATGCCTTGTGTAAGATTTTTTTCCTCCCGGATCTTTCAGAGTTTTCATGACTCTACCCAGGAGAATCACATGGAAGAAATTCTTTGATATGATCTATGACCTTTCTGTGTTGAACAGAGTGTAAAATTAACAACTTTAGATCTTTGATCATGGAGGTGAAATCAGAGATCATCAATAATAAGATAAACGACTCGAGCAGTTTTACCGAGGTCAGCAGGAGAGTGATGTCCCTTGGTTTGCCGATGTTTGGTTAAAAATTCTTTGCTCTTGCCATCTATTGAAAACCAGAAAATTCTGAAACTTTCATGTTTAGAAGTGAAGCACCTTTTTTGCTTAGGACATACCTACATGATGAATTTGATATAAAGAATGAGTTGTTTGATCTAGAATGAAAAAATATATAGGAAATATTTTAAACTTCCAAGATGGACAGAGCGCAGTGACGTAGAACGTTTCCATCTTGGAAGTTTACACATTTCCTTTAGAGATTTTTCATCCATTGATTTTTAATTTCCAGCAGCCCCTGTTTTAAAATCTAAAATGATTATGTTTTAAAAAGGAAATAACATTTTGAAAAATTCATTTCTTTATTGGACTTTTAAGATTTTCATTTTATTTCAAATTGAATGGACGATATGCATGGACAAGATACATCAATCACAACCTGTATTTAATAAGTGATGCATTTTTTCTTGTTTCAGGTCAATATGCCGTGAGGTTCATCCCACGTGAGAACGGTGTCCACATGGTTCACGTTTTGTTTGACAACTACAACATCCCCGAGTCTCCATTCAAGATTGTCGTCGGTACAGTCAACGCTGATGCCGGAAAGGTCACAGCTTACGGTGATGGACTCAAATCTGGAAAGACCGGTAAGAAACAGGGGGCGAAAAGATTGATACATTTCAGTGGTAGTTGCAATCTGTACATGTCACCAAAATCAAATTTTACAGAACCAAAAAAAAGTAGCTTTCTTTTCTTTCTTATCCAATTCCCTTTTACCATTACAGTGTAGGGCCAGCACTTTGAGGCTGGATTTCTCTGGATCTAGATATTATGCCAAGCAGGTGATCAACCCACTGTGACCTTTGTGGTAGGAATTAATTTTGCCCTTACAGCCTACTGTTATCGATTTTCAACTGCCAAGGGTTCTTTAACGTGTGCAACGTGCTAAAAAACTAGCTACAAGTGGTAAATTCTGGTTTTTACAAATTATTTATGACTGAGAGGTATCAACAGGGATAACTAATGTTTATTATTTGTTGTTTGCTGACTGTGTAAATGTATAGATAAATCTAAATGATAGTGGAATTCATTTTCGTTTTTAAGTTTAAGTTGCCTGAATTGTTTTCTTGTTTGTTTTCAGGTGACGTGGCCAAATTCATTGTGAACACAGTCAATGCTGGATCTGGATCTCTGGCTGTTACTGTGGAGGGTCCCTCTAAAGTCAAACTGGAATGCAAGGAAGTCAGTGCTTGATTTTTATTGTTCTCTTTCTTTGTGTCATACCTCGTCTGTCTGTCTCTTGGTCTCTGTCTCTGTCTCTCTCTCTCTCTCTCTCTCTCTCTCTCTTTGTTTATCTGTGTGTGTTTGTGTGTGTGTGTCTTATCTATCTCATTTCCTTTGTCTCTCTTTCACTATTCCTCCTTGTCTACCTGTGCGTGTCTTTCTTTAATATTTGTCTCTCTCTATCACAATGTACGTACTATTTACATGTCCATATATGCGTGATCCCCTATAAAGTGAAATTAGGCAAGAGAGGCAGAAGTATTTGTTTACTGTAGTAAGTGACAGCGTTGATTTTGAATTGTTTTAGTGATATATTCATGTTATTCCTATCATTTCCTATGGTGTCAACAGGTAGATGAGGGCTATGAATTCAGCTACAGTCCCACTGCTCCAGGCGACTACTTGATCTGTATCAGATATGCTGGTGTCAACATTGCTGGAAGTCCATTCAAGGCAAAGATTGAAGGTAAATATATTCTGTCCACCCATAAACCACTGTTTTACTCCTTGTCAGGGTAGAATTGCAATTTTAGCAAAGGAGGTGGGAGGGGTGTGGAGAGTGTCGTAACATAGTGGAAATGTATTCGCTTTGTATGAAAAAGCTCCATTGAACGAATTCTGACGGTGAGATGGGGACGTGTTCCCTTGGACTTTCTTGTTTTTATGGCTCTGACCCTGTGGATCCCTCATGGAATCGAGACCTATTGAAGAAAGACTATAAATCGGAGGGCATGCCTATGATGAGTTGCCGAGGGTGTAAAACTAACTTTAAACTTTTTAGTAATAGGATTCTTTTTTTTTCAAACATAGACAAATATTGTTGTTTGCCAATTTGAGAAATAACATTATAAAGGAACGACACAGTTTTTGTGTAAAGTATCATAACCTCTAGGAAGAAGACTTGTTTACTGATCACTCTATTTCCACCTTGTATAACCTTGCCACCGTTGTTGTTCAGGTCAAGGCCAGCCCAGTGCTATGCAAGAGCATGCCTCTGTTGTCGTGGAGACCGTGACCAAGACTAGCACCACCACCCAGTTCCACGGCATCCAGCGATTCGCCTCTGATGCCAGCAAGGTCACTGCCAAGGGTAACGGATTGACGAAAGCTTTCCGAGGCAAAACAGCCAGCTTCACGGTGGATGCCTCCCAAGCAGGTAAGCCCAAAGAATAGACATTGATCAGTGCTATCCTTTAAAGGACATGATTTTTCTTTATTCAGTTTATGTTTTATTATTACTTTTCTATAAAACTTTGGTATGCTGAATGATATAGTCATTTAGAGGGTCAATCACCTGCTTGTCCAACATTCTTGATCCAGCTCTGAGTTTGACATAGGGCTGATCCATGCATTGCAATGTAAAACAATCTTGTGAGTGAGCAGGAGAAAGCTTGGTTCACACAGTAGATTAACTTTTAAATCATGTCAGATCCTTTTTTTTTAAGATATGAAAATACCACAAGTGTATCTTTCAAAATTAACCTTTTTTTCCATTATCCCTTAATTAGATCTATTTATCAATCTTTGGTGACCCTTCATTTACAAGGTTTTAACTTAGATTGACTCCAAATTGAGAAAAATAGGTAAAAGAGTTAGCTTAATATCTCACATAATTAAGATACTCATGATTTTGGCACCAACACACAAATTTTGAGCTTTAAAAGACGGTTTTAACTCTTAATACTCTTATACACATTGACTGGTTTTGAGCCCTCATTCTTAACTCATTTCCAATATTTGTATTTCAGGCAATAACATGATGTTTGTTGGAATGATGGGTCCTAAAGGTCCATGCGAGGAGCTGGTGGTCAAACACCAAGGCAATCTGCAATATTATATCAATTACATGGTCAAGGCGACTGGTCGCTACATGCTCATCGTACGCTGGGGAGAACAGGACATTCCTGGCAGTCCTTTTGCCGTGGAGGTCCAATAAACATCACCACTATGATCCACGATCCATTTGATTTGTGTGGTATCTCTAAATCTACTTGCTCGTAAAAAAATGAGGTGACTGATAATGGAATGTAAACAGATCAAACACAAATAGAAAAGCACAAAAATAAAAAATGTGAAGGAAAAAAATATAGATCTGCATAAAATACAAATTTTGTATTTCATTCTTTTCTAAATGCTTTATTCGTGTATTTCTCAAAAGCGAATTTCTACTTTGAAGACATAGGTCCTTTGACTTTGAGGTGCATGAATACAAACGGTTGAAATGTGTGGTAATGCCCCTTTCCATGGTTCATAATATACTGGGGTGCAAGCAGGAATCAACATCAAGATCATTGTGGCTTTTGGATGAATGAATTTAGAATGAGAACCAGCAAATACAATGGTTGTACTATGTTCTATGGGAAGCCACAGTTTCACCGTTTGTACATGACATACCAAACTTTGGTTTGAATGAAAGAAATAGAGGAGGCCATTTTTTTTAGGATATAAAATTGAATGGAATTTTATTTTTTTTCAATTTGTCTTGGAAATGAAAATTGATGTGAACTTATTGACTTTGAAATTTACCGATTTTAAACAGAGTTTGGGGTTTCATAAATTTTTTCTCCCCCAAAAAGAAAACAGCAGGCCTAGATTATTTTGTTACCTCTTGTATGTAATGTGTGACTATGTACCAAAAGCTTGTGTGGAATTATGGTTTTGATTTTATCAAATTCCCTCTCTACTTTGGCTGTGTGTGCTTGCTTGAATGTTTATCCAAACTTATAAGATCTGATATACATATATATATGTGTTTGGATGTGAACTGACTACGTGCTATCTCTTTGTCTCGACTATACTGTGTGTTACGTTATCTGTTTTCAAAGGAAATTGTGATGAAAGTAATTGACGGATTATAGAATCTCTATCATAGAAATTTTTTTTTGATGTGTTTGTCTATGGCTGTCTACGTTACTCCATAATGTTATGAGTTAAATTTTCCATCCTTACTGTTCTCTCTTTTGTCCATCCATTCGTCCACACACTAAGTGCCTGGATTACATTGTTGTTTTATTCATGGTTGTGTCCCTTTCCTCGTACTGCTGACATTGTTGAACTAACTCTGTCCACACAGCTATCTATGTATTGCTGGAATCAAAATTATAAAATTATAAATTTATAGGTTTTTTGTGTTTTTTTTACAAACATATTACTTTTTTTGACGATAATATATCTAGATATTATGGAGTTTGAAATGAAAACATCGCTATATCTAATACAATGAAATGTGTCAAAAATAAATATTTCTTTCCAGTACTTCTAAATTCTTGATCATGACTGAATGCGAGTGATAGAGTCTTACAAGTATGTTTTTTTTAAAGCAACGAAATGTTTGTTTCATTATTTTATCATCTTCCTTTGTCTCTTTTCAATCTTTTGATGATTTTTTTTTTTCTGTTTTTCATTTGTGATAGTATCCAGTGTGATTTTATGAAAATATTATATTCTGTATTTATTGTTATTAATTATTTTTATATATATTGATTTACACGTTGTTTATGTTTTGTTTTTGCTTGCCACTTTCATAATAGATACTTCAAAAATTTATTTGAGGAAGATAGCTTTTGTTTAGTATCTTGTCTATATATATATATATATAAATATAATAGTTACGACTTAACTATAATGAAGTCTACTTTATAGGAATTGTTTATTAAACATTCAATTTTGAGTGATAATAATACATTTCCTGAGACGTAGCCGATCAGCTTAATAGATTTTATAAATTGACTTCATATTAGGAATATACTAGAATATTTTTTCACAATCTTCACAAACTAGGTTTTGTGTGCATATTTCATATAGGCACTTTTTTAATTTCACCAACAAGAGAGTATTATATTATCTTAATAAATGTTTTCATTTGAAACAAGTATTTACTAACAAAGTTTTCTGAGTATTTCACCAAAATATGATTCTAGGAAATGATTTTTTTTCCAATTGATCTTATATCACAATTATTTATTCTACTGTTGAATGTAGCGGTAATAATAATAATAGTAATATAGGAATATTATCATTGTACATATAATTTTATAGGTTTATAATAAATGCTTGTGTGTACGTAACCAGTTTCCTGCTTGTTGCTGTTTCTATATCATTTACTTTGTTTTTCTGTGCATTATTATAGCAATATTGACGACAAAAACGTACCAAGAGATTATGTTCTTCCAATATCATTGATTTTATTTGCTTTACCAATTTGTCTCAACTGATTGGGCTGTGAGGAATTTCCCCACAGTAAATCTTTGTTTGTTTTGTTTTTAATCCTTAATTTAATATTTCTTTTCTTTCTTGGTAGGTTTTTTTTAAAACAATATTTTACAAAAGCGTATTTGTTGTTTAGTGTTGTTTCAATTGTATCTCAAAGGTGCTACATAGACAACAAATTACTAATCATTGTGTTTGGGGGTTTGCACTTTTTCTCTCTCAAACTTCTCGTGGCATTATGTTTTCACAATAGCTATTTTTTTCAATTCACTACAACTTAAAAGAGAAAAATGAGTATATTATGATAGGATAAATACATTCATTTGTTTACTTTCGCTAATCCATTCAGCTCATTGTTTGTATATTTTTTTATCATTGCTCTATCTATATCCATCAATAAAAGCTGTGTTTTATGCAAAAAAATATAGTATTCTTTACTTGAAATGTCTGATGACCGATATTGTCCATTGTACAATGAGATCACTGTAGTCTTTTAGGCTCATATAGCCGGAGCTTAACCTAGTTTCTGCAGTGTGAAGCCGACAAGTGACAATTTGACACCTTTCTGGATAGGACGCTGGTCTATCGCAGAATACTTTCCCAAGACTCGATTGAGAATTAGTTCCCATTTCTACACCTGGGTCGAGTGAGGCAAACGGAGTAAAGTTTCTTGCCCAAGGAAATAATGAAGTGCCTGAAGCAGGACTCCAACCCATGACCCTCACCATGGAAGTTCCACTCGGCCACATCGCCTCCTTTTATTTCAGGGAATCAATTCATGTGAAAATGCCCGAAAAAAAGAGACTCATTTGTTAAAGCATATGGATCACTATCTCTGGCAAGGCGGAGTTGCTGTTCGCAGGCATGGGTTAAATCCCCTTTCTTTCTTTCTTTCTTTCTTCTCCAGTTCCCTTTTACCATTACAGTGTAGGGCCAGCACCATGAAGCTGGATTTCTCTGGATCAAGGTATTGAGCAAGCAGGTGATCAACCCACTGTGACCTTTGTGGTAGGAATTAATTTTGCCCGGACAGCGGCCGTGGGGCCTACTCTTATCGATTTTAAACTGCCAAGGCATCTTTAACGTACGCAACGTGCACACAGGACCTCCCAGTTTATTGTCCGTCTCCGATAGGACTAGATTCTTTGATCCCACCTACCTGAATATGATTAGGGAAGTGGCATATAGGTTTTCACCGAGTTTCAAGGAGAAAAATACCTGACAGTGTTGCTGCCAGGATTCGAACCCGGTACCCGGTACCTTTCGCTTCAGAGGCGAGAACCGTACCTCTGCGCCCCTGGACCCACAGTCAACACCTTTTTTCTCTATGGCTATTTCTCTGGCGCTTCCACATTTTCCTACCTTCATGTCTCTCCTTTTTAATTTCCTTTTTCAGACAGGTTATCTCAAATGTGGTTCAACGGAATTTGGGAAGGTTCCATGTGAATCTCTAGGGTGGAGCCTTGAAAACTCTGAAAGGTCCAGAGAAAAAAATCAGGCATAAGAGAGATTCAAACCCCAGATCTGTCATCATCATAACCTTTTTCACCCCGGGCCAGTGTATAGGCCTCTGGCAAACAATTTCCATCCCTCCCTGTCTTCGGCAAGCTTCTTGACATTCGAAGACATTCTCTGTACTTAAGTTTAGATTTACAAGTTTTGATGACTCTTCCAAACCATTAACATAATGTAAAAGCTGATACAAAGTCAAAGCTTGCATGCCTCACAATGGATGGTTAAGTGAGAGTGTAGAGGAAGTTCAAAACCCGATTAAATTGCAAACTTTTCAAGAAGACAGTGGTCTGAACAATTTAATTTGTGGTTGAAAAACCTTTTTACCTGTCCACATCGTCTCAGCTGCACACTCTTTCTGTTGGGCTCTGTCGACAGCAGCAATCCTGGTCCACCGACAGCGATCCATGGCAGCAATCCATAACTCCAAGTTGTCCACCGGCAGCAATCCATGGCAGCAATCCATAACTCCAAGTTGTCCACCGACAGCAATCCATATCTCCAAGTTGTCCACCGACAGCAATCCATGGCAGCAATCCATATCTCCAAGTGGTCCACCGACAGCAATCCATGGCAGCAATCCAAATCTCCAAGTTGTCCACCGACAGCAATCCATATCTCCAAGTTGTCCACCGGCAGCAATCCATATCTCCAAGTTGTCCACCGGCAGCAATCCATATCTCCAAGTGGTCCACCGACAGCAATCCATATCTCCAAGTTGTCCACCGACAGCAATCCATCGCAGCAATCCATATCTCCAAGTTGTCCACCGGCAGCAATCCATATCTCCAAGTGGTCCACCGACAGCAATCCATGGCAGCAATCCAAATCTCCAAGTGGTCCACCGACAGCAATCCATGGCAGCAATCCAAATCTCCAAGTTGTCCACCGGCAGCAATCCATGGCAGCAATCCATATCTCCAACTTGTCCACCGGCAGCAATCCATGGCAGCAATCCATATCTCCAAGTTGTCCACCGGCAGCAATCCATGGCAGCAATCCATATCTCCAAGTTGTCCACCGGCAGTAATCCATGGCAGCAATCCATAACTCCAAGTTGTCCACCGGCAGCAATCCATGCAGCAATCCATATCTCCAAGTTGTCCACCGGCAGGCTTGTCTTTTGTTCTCTCAGTAGCTTTGGGTCGGCCCCACTTCCTCCTGTTCATTCAGGGCCCACATCACCACATACTATGACATTTTCATTGTTGGGACCAATTCTCAGGAACAGTGATGGGTCCGTCTATCTTATAGTTCACAAGGCACCAGCATAACAATCCTATTCTGAACACGGACAACTTATTCGGAAAACACCAAGCTGGAATGGAATCACTATAGAATGTAGAATTTGAGACATGCAGGTGATTAACTCACTATGTCAGCAATTCTTGATAATAAAATGAGCAATGCTCTGAACGGTGCACAATAACTAATTAATTAAACAAACTACGGTATTTTGGCATGGGCCATATGCCCTACTTTACACAATGATTAAATGAAATGGAGGAATTTTTCATTTGAGCCTACGTCAGGAAAACATTTTAAAAAGTTACACATACAGCAGGTTTGGTCTTCCAATATTTTTTAAACATTGATATTTACACGCTTAGCTCCCCTTGTCCACCCCTTTCCGCGCTGCCGTGATATTCAAAGGGCAGTAACTCGCGAAAATTATATCTGTGAAATTTAAGTTCTCGTTGTTTTATTAAGTAATGGACCAAACGGCACGAATATCCAATTTATTCCTTTTGGGACTTTTTAATTCAAGGGGTATCTCATCTGTACTAAAACCGCACAGAGATTGTTTGAAGCAGTGTTGGGGCCAGCTCCATGTTTCGCGACGGCGGATAAGACACTTATAACTCTGATTGCAGACGTCCGTGGAAATAGAGACAGAGCTGGAAATGCTATGGGTCCAAGGATTCCAGACAAGCAGGTGATCAGCCCACTGTGTCCATCATCCTATATTGGCACCATAAGCAATACACTGGGCAGTATCAATCAAGAACAGGCCAATAAACAAATTGCTGTTGCCTTTGCGATCATCCCTCAGCTATTTTAAGAACTGGGAGAATTTACCACCCCGACCTGTACCAAAAACTTGTAACACGTTTTTGGCTGTACCGAGATTGTAAGCTGACCAAAGAAAGAGAATAAGAAGGACAGGCCTGGAGGGAAGAGACGTGGAACGAGACGTGGAACGAGACGTGGAAAGGCGAGTCCAAAATATAGGTGAAAGGTCGTGACTTTTCTAAAATGTTTTCTTTCTCATCCTACCTCTGTAAATACCCGGCTTATCATTTACTTTAAAAAATATATTTATATCTTTATTGGAGGCTTCTAACACCACAATCACACACCCACCTCACTTTCAATCTTTACCTTCTCGTTTTTGTTTTTCTTACCATAACGGGTGCAATCTTGTTCTTTTCCCCTTTTAATCACAATAGATAACACAAGTACATATTATAATAATATAAATCTTGGCGACAACCATAAAAAGATGGCAAGGGTTGAAACCATGCGAAACAGTCTCTGGCCCGCTCTCCTTTCTGAGGTTTAAAAAATGATAAATGAATTTGTTTAAATCGGAAGACAAACTGTCTGTTTCGCCTTACATTTCATTGAACATTGTTATTTTTATTTTGCGGCGATGTTTCCAGGCAACGACCAAATCTGACAGACCAATAATTCCATAGGCCTTCCCAGCAACCCTTGCAAAGGCGTTCGCAGAAAACGATGTTGATCAGAATGAAGTCCAGATAGCAGCGAAAACGTCGACTAATTTCTGAATATTGATGTTGCAGAGAGACACGGATTTATTCTTAATCCTCTTTAATTCATCGCCGTAATGGATTTAATTTCGAACCGTTCAAACGGAGACCAATCAGCATTGCTGAGAATGGCAGCTGTAAAAATATCAATGCTGTAATTCGCAGATTATCTTGTGGTCTATGAG
>JARBEQ010101774.1:0-13950 GCA_030265355.1 Tritonia tetraquetra | reverse complement strand
CGATAGGACTAGGTTCTTGATCCCACCTACCTGAATAGGATCAGGAGAGTGGCATATAGGTTTTCACCGAGTTTCACAGAGAAAAATATCTGATGCTGCCGGGAATCGAACCATGTACCTTTAGCTTCTGAGGCAAGAACCGTACCTCTGCGCCACTGGGACCCCACTTTTTTTGTTGCGTGTAATAAAATGGTTAAATAGCACAGCCAAAAACGAATGAACTCACACCTTACAGAGTTTGGTGTGCCACTGGTCCCATTCATGCTATGCAGTGTTATTGTGCTGTTCAAAATGACATCAATAATCAAGTCAATATTTACTTGGAAGGCATTTCAAATGCTGTGCAATACTTTTGTGTACAGTTGGTCTTATGCAGTTGAATTACAAATAGAATATTTCATGCTATTGGAAATAAATAAATTCAAAATATGACAAGAAAAATAACGATAACTAACTAAGACAAAATATTTAAAAATAACGACAGCAGTAATAATTATAACTATCAATCTCAGTTATATGATATGTGTACAACTAAATCACAGAAAGAAATAAAGTCAAGTGCCAAAAAGCAGAGTAAAATCTCACAATAATTTACATCAATCATCAAACCTGAGCTGTAAACTCATTATGACTTAAGTATCAATAGACAATAAAATAACAATTCACTTTTATTCATTGTGGGCATAATTCCTCACAATTTCACACTTGGAACATCGGAGAAATTTTCAACCGAATATCATCTAAGTATTCTTATAACTATACAAAATGTGAAAGTCACAAATTTTTGTTATAAAAGAATTCCTCACAACCCCTTGTTGACGCATTGCACCCTTTAAAGGCTGCACAGGACTGTTTCCTTAATATATGACATATTAAACACTATTTGGTATTGTACTTGTAGCTTATAGGTCAAAACTTAGAAAGACAAATGATAAAAGTATTCTTCAAGTAATTGTTCTTGGTGACTGCCAGTCTGTTATACGTTGAGCTTGTAAATAATAAACACTTTTAATTAATGAAATCTACATTTCTTTCATAGCCCCTATAAAATGTTTTTATCAAAATCAAACATCAATATCATTAATGTAGATTGATGGTCAGTTGTGGAAATGTTTGTTTCGTAGTTAAAAGCATGTTAATATCAAATATTTATACGGCGTAACTGGTCATTGCTGCAGGACACGTTCAACAAGTATCGAATAAATTCATTTCTAAAGGCACTTCTATGTTGCTGTCATGAAAACAAAAACATGTCAACTTTCAACACAAACGTTTTAAGGGCTTGATAAAGAAATCTTTTTAAAACCAAACAAAATAACTTGTTCTATTCAACGTTTGAATCAAATAAAAGACATTAAAAAAAGAAAGGAAATCTTAGCGGTAATCAAACAAAATAACGCCAAAGAACTTTGTTCATGGAGACCCAATTGCTGAGAGTGTAAAAAACTAGAAAAATCCAATGACAGAGATACAAACAATACACTTGTCATGAATGAATTGCCTGTTGATGAATACATGTACAAAGTTTGTTCACAGCACAGGGAATTGGTTGAAGATTGCAAGAAAAATAATTGTTTAACCAGTTTCAAAATCAGTCCCTCCTTACATCCATTTGACCAAACTTGAGTCATATCCCTAAACGATTTTTAAAAACTCTTTTCACTTGAAAGAGATTGCATCTCTTTGCATATATATTTATTTAAAACGCAATCCTGAAAATGTCATCTTTAAAGCCAAATGTTGAAAACTTTGTCAAATTCAATTGATAACAATGAATCAGGAGATCAATGTCTTGGTCAATGACAACAAGTTAAGTAGAATTGATTTTCACATAACTATCATAAAAACTGATCAACATACTTAACTCCCATTGCACATACATATGTGATCCACAACATATTGGATAAATGAATTCTGTTTAAAACATTTTAACGAGTCGTTAATCAAAATATTTCTTTTGATAGAAAGAGCAGATCAAGGGGCTTTGATGTTAAATTGCACAATCTAAAACAAAACCCCAACTATACTCCTTCAGTACATGTAGAAGATATAACGAAGAAAAATAATACACCGCCTATTGCCAACTGTGATCAATTTCTTTTTTTCAAACACAACCTCACTAAAATAAAATAAACTGGCGTTTTCCTTGCAACACAAAATCATCCATTGATGAGCAATATTCAAAGACTTAAACTTAAAGGCAAGAGGAAGAGCAGTTGTTTGTTTGTTGCTGTTTTAGGGCTCTATCAACAGATAGGTCATTTCAGCGCCTGCAGATTAAACATAAACGGACAAAGTCAAATGGGAAAGTCGTGAACATAAATTGAAAACAGACCAATAGAGCATACAATACTAAGATCAGACAGAGATATTTTCTAATGTTATGTCAACTGTTTATACTTTGAAGTATACCAAATGCTGGACCCAAATAAAACAAAGAAAATAATTTAGCAAATAATCCGAGGGAGCAATGTGAAATATTCTATTTGTGTTAGCGAGGGGGACACAGATTTGGTTTTAACACATCATGGAGGGAGGAAATCAGGTGAGAATATTTGAGATTCTATACCCACAAACAAACGATAATTAGGGGTTGGTTATGACCAATCACATTTGTTACGTTAAAAATGTATGTATCTGTTACGTAATACATGATAAAATAAGATTCATGTAGGAAGAAAGTACAGTGGTACATTAGCAATAGTAATTTTTGAAAAATCAAAGTTCAACAAAAAGAAAAGTTTTAAAATCTCAAGTTTTCTTTAACAGATAAATAAAAATAAAAACAATAACAAATAAACATAGATAATAACCGTACATATTGCATCAAAATACTCAAAGAAGTAAAAAGTTTGATGAAAAAAATTGTCTTTGAAAATATGAAAACAAACAGTAATACAAATAGAAAAATACATTTTATTTCAAGAGGTTGAGTATAATAATTCTACATCCAAACTTTTTTGGTATGTAAAACTCACACCAGAAATAAAAATAATAAAAACGTTAGAAATATGTAGTGTATTAGTATCACATAAATGGTCCTTTTACAATAAATATATCGTTCTCCATGACAGATGTCTTGTGAAAACAGAACAAAAACATGTAAATCTTTAAAAGCACTCTGGTCTTCTTAAGAATTCCTAGCAATTAAAAATATATATCTCATTATGTGAAATGATGTGAACCATGAAAGACTACCATAACAATCTGTAGTTGTCAACACTAGGTCACACTCTATTTCCCTCAATGACGTGATGATCAAGTATAGGGGTGTGTTAACTAAAATCCAAACTCAGTCCTTGTCATCTACACAACATCCTTTGATTTAGCCCGTAAATAGCGCAGTACAGTAACATGGGGGATCACGTAAGATTTGGACCAAAATAGTCATAATAATAAACGGTACAGTACTTGTCACAAGATGTTTGTAACTAGTCAAGATTTTCACGTATATACATATTCAATACCTACTACCAATTCTTTGCTGACCATAATATTTGATAAGATTGTTTTGAATAATAGAAATCACGTGTTGGGTTTGATCAAAGAAAATTTAAAATTTTGTATTGTAGAGTGTGCCTGTAGTAGAGGTGTGTTGCGGTATCTATTACAGCGGGCGATGGTAATCCATAACACTATCCCTCTTTTACAAAAAAAACTATTGCGTGATCAATTCTCAGCAGTCCTTTCGAAAGCATTACAGGTTGTTTTTCTGAAATCATCTTTCCTTACTACAGCATCCAGTTGACATTTAATGCCCCGTCTTCTTGCTGTTTAAAACTACGCCACGAGGCCCTCTTCTTTCACTTTCACCAGGAAATGGTACACGCAAAATTCAAACGATATGAAAAAATGCTGGCAAGACATAATAAACATTCATGTCATTTACAGATGAAAACCAAGCAAAAACAACCCCCAATCCGATACCATCATCATAAATCTTACTCTTTAACCCCAAAACAAAAAGCGTTGATCTTTTAAAACCTGTGGTACATACAATGATGCCGTCATCATTTCTACAAACATGATAGGCACTGGGCCCAGGCTGAATTTGGCAGAAAAGATTCAAGCATCATCAGGAATAACTGTTTCCTAATGTAACAAGAGCAGCATAATTATCAACAAATACGCCAAAAATAAAAGTAAGAAAATTATTAAGGTGATAATAAAATAAAAACTAACAATAATAATAGTTGTAATATTTGATTCTATTGGAGAAACCAGATCTGGGACCAAAGTCTAATAAGTGGACTTGAGAACAGTCCTTCGCTTTATGACCTCCTTCACCATTTTCCGTTTCTTCGCTGCATCTGCCAGTCTCTGTGGGAAAAACAAAAATAGGAGTTTCAGAGTCAAATTTGGAGCTCACACAGATAAAATTCAATAAAATCTATCAATAGGATATTTTTTTCAAAAAAGCTGCAACAATTATCACAGATATCTTTCCTCCAATATATACGTCAAATTAAGTCAGAGACAAGGATTGCCTTTTCCCATTCAATTTTTGTAATTTTGTTCACCAAAAACTCATTCAGGATAAAATGAAAAGTGTTTGTTCGAACTACTTAACTAAAAAAATAATAACAATAATAAATAAATAAATAAAAAGTTTAATCTATTTTGACATTTTTAATCACATATTATTGTATCTAAATTTTAAAAATTGTATACGTTGTTTATTCTATCACTAGATACTCTTTAAAAAAAAACTATGTTAAAATATGGTCAGGTTCTGTTTTCAAAAGTTACATGATACAGTTTAAAGTTAAGGCCAAAGATATATTCCCACACTAAGTTTGATTAATCTCAAATGAGATTCACTACGTATCTATAAAAAAGGTAAAATACATTTTGCAGCATGACTATGGTGACAAAATCCTAGCAGCTTTTTAGATAGCACAGGATGCCTAGAAGAAAATGGGTTCGGGGAGGAAGTATCCGAGTCCTAGAAATTAAAACGCTCTAACCCTCACAGAAATAAAGAGAAAGTGCCCGGACAAGGTAGATTAAAGGAGGGTTGTCTATATCAACATTTAAACCCAGACACTCAAAGGGAACATGGGAAAAAAGATATTTTAGACATAGTGAGAGCTTTTGAACTATCTGACTGTAACTCATAATCAATGGGGAATTTTCAGCCCTGTGCTCCACTATGCACAGTGATTGGGGGATCTGAAAACCCTTAAGGCAAGCGATATATATCATTGCTATAACCCGTGAGTGAGTGCAGCTCTGGGCTAGGCATTTCTAAAAACTACATTCATTACAGAACATTCTGGTGCTTGTTCAAGTCATGGCATTACCATCCTCTGTGTTCAAGTCATGGCATTACCATCCACTGTGTTCAAAACTTCAACAGTAGTTAGCCTTATGCCCTTTCCAACACAGAAAGTTAAATCAAAGGAGATTCAAATAGAATTTGAAGAATCCATGTGAATCTCCGAGACAGAACCTTCAAAAGTTGATCGAAAAAAAATCCTACAAAGTGAGATCCAAACCCTGGATTTCAGCATCAAGAGCCAAGAGACTTAACTACTCAGCTTCTAGTTCTAGAAGTCAGGAAATGGGACAGTAATTAACAAAATCAACCATAAGGCAAGGTGGCGGAGTGGTCTCGACAGCAGACTTTCTTCATGAGGGTTGTGGATTCGAGTCCAGCTTCAGGCACTTCGTTTTTTCCGTGGGTAAGAAACTTTACTTCGTTTACCTCAATCGACCCAGGTGTAGAAATGGGTACCAATTCTCAAATGAAATTTGGAAAAGTACATGTGATAGATCAGTGTCCTATCCAGAAAGTGACAAATTGTCACTTGTCTGCGTCACACTACCGAAACCGGGTTAAGCACCACAGCCTGTGAGCCCAAAAGGCTTAAGGACATACACTTACCTAATTAACCACTCACATTGGTCAATGTATTTTCACATTGGTCAATGTATTTTCATCTTGCTCAATATTTAGTACATTAATCTACAACCATTTTTTTTTACACTGAACTGCAAGATTTGTTTTTCTCAAAAAAGCTGTTGTATACTTTAGTAGAAATTATATGAAGCATAAATGAAAGAAAAATCTCATTCTGTGACACATCAATCAAATAATTTAAGAAACAAATCAAATAATCAATAGAGATGGAAAGTATTATACACAAACTGCTTTAGAACAAAAATACTATCTCTAAATCTTTATCAAATAACGATAACCCGATATATTGATTTAAGCTTATACTAATAACAAAAAGTTTTCCTGTGTCCCTCACAGAATAAATTGTTCAGCGGTTTTCTAGTTAATGAAAGGAATGTCTACCTATTCAATTTTTTTCGACAATTCACACTTGTGTGTGCTGAGTGTCATGTACAGACTGTGAGAGAGCATGGGCCAGATCATTACACAGTTGGGTGTCGTTACTAAAAGATAAGGCCCATTTTTCAAAAGTCATCAGAGAATAGAATGCAATTTCTTGGTGGGAAAATGTATCCAGAAGTTTGGGCAAAACACAAAGGTTTGAAGCTGTTAGTCTTAAACCCTTGGCAGCTCATTAGAGGTCGTATCAAAGCCTCTGATAGAAATCCACAGGGTCAGGGCCATAGAAACTCCAAATGGATCCAAAGAAAAACCCTCCATTGCCGACAGGATTCGAACTCAGGACCTGCTGCACACAAAGCAAATTTGTTACAGTACAGCTCTGCTCTGATGCCTCCAGAAAACAAAAAGGGTCCCCTCCCCCATTTACATTTCTGTCAACACATAATCCTTTTAAAAAATGTCAAAAAGAAATCATTGCCTTTGCCCAATTCAATAAGTCACTTCTTTCCCTCTCAATCTACCCTTACAAAAGATAGCATTAGTGTGCTGATTGCAGGAGTCCCAATGATCCCACATGGTCAAGTGAGATCTGGAAATGCTATGTATCCAAGAATTTTAGACAAGCAGGTATTTAGCCCACTGCGTCTATCATCATATACTTTACTGGCATCATAAGCAATATGCTGAACCGTTTAACCATAGGTAAGGCCAACAAACAAATTACAGTTGCCCTTGTGGTCAAGGGAGGCGAGGTGGTGCAGTGGTTAAGATAGTGGACTTACATGGCGAGGATTGTGGGTTCGAGTCCTACCTCAGGCATTTTGTTTTATTACTTGGGCAAGAAACTTTACTCTGATTGCCTCACTTGACCTTGGCGTATATATGGGTACAAATGCTCATCTGAGCTGTGGAAAGGTAAACTGCGGTAGGGAACAGAGTCTACTTGTCACTTGTCCACTTCACGTTACCAAAACCGGGTTAAGCACCGGTCCTGTGATCCTAAATGCTCTTAAGAACATAATACTTAGTGGTCTAAGGAATAGATCAATTAATAGACAGCCCCCCCCCCCCCCCCCCCCCGATCTCCTTCCAGTTAACATGAACGTGAGAATGACAAGACATGTCAGTGAATGGATATAACGCTGGCTAAAGAAGAAACGTTTCCCATCCCTCAGCATGCAATGTCAACCTTTTCAATCATTTGATTGTATTCATGCAACTATGACCCTTTTACCTGTTAATAAAATCAAAATTCATATCAAACCCACAGCCACAGCCACATCTAACATTACAATGATAATATATGGAACAAATTGTGTGATTCTAGAATTTCGGTGAAAAAAGCAGACAACAGATGAGTAACGTTCTCTAACACAATAACATGTCGCCTCATTGTACAAACAGGACACATGATTCTGGCTCGTATCTTTTCGTTCAAATTAATGACATTTCAGAATGCCATGCGATAACTTAAGTCTAACATTTTGACATCAGATATTGCTGGTTTTAAAATAAAAGAATATATGGGAACACTCAGGGTCTTGGTAAATAATGGTTTTTGGTTTTTGGTTTATTCTCTTTTGGGTTTTTTTAGGGGGGGAGATGGAGGAGGGTTTTGGCTTAGAAGATGGTTTGGTCCTGTAAAAAAAATATGCTGTGGTGAAAGAACATGACCACATTAATTATTTTTTTAAAACCCAAACATTATCACACTAAAAAAAAATTATGCTCAGGAACACTTTCTTTCTCTTTCTTTCTCAATAACCTCTAGTACGTTTTGGTGTAAGGACTAATAAACACCAGTGAGTATATCATATGAATTATATAGATAATAAAATAAAGCTTAAGGTATAATTAAAATTAAAGATAATATGTGATATGGGCTACAAAAGGCATTCAATAGATAATAGAAAGAATCTATGTGGTGCTGCATCTAAAAAAAAATTTAAAAAACCCAAACAAAGTATACAAATGGTGATGAGGTTAAGCTCTAGCTGTATTCTGGGCTGGATAAGCGCAGGGTTTGACAAGCACAGTCAATTCATTATGTAGATCCTGATCTATATTGGTGAAATTGTATTTTTCCAATAATCATCTTTCAACTCTGTCTCCTCCTTAATCATTTACAGCCTTATTTTACAAAACCTTCCAGTATCTCCAAAAGTTTACGTCAATCACAAGTGAAAAAAGGAAAAGTAAATTGTACGTCTATTGGTAATAAGAAAATTTAAGAAAATGGAATTGAAAAAGTTCTATAAATAAGAAATCATATCTATCATGAAATCATGAAAAAATAATTGTGCTTTCATGCACAAACATAAGTACTAGAGATTCTAGAGATTCTAGATACGTTTTAAACAAGACCTAAACGTAACATAATTCTTCTTATAATGAAGTCTACGCCCTTTAACCTTTTGCTTTGATCTCTTTCTAAACTCATCTGAAAAGGAAAGCAAAATAAAAAACGTAAATGCTGTATCCTTCTATTCTTGCGTGGCCTTAATGTTATCACTAAGATAACTTAGGAATCCCATTCCTGAAATATATGATTTAAAAAGGAAAGCTGAAGCTACTTCCACTCCAGGACGAGCTGATTACTACTTCCAAGCTGTTGAATACTTTGGTGTGAATTGGATTCAATGAGTGAGACATTTCAAAGACAAACATGGAAAACAGGTTATCCAGGTGTGGACAAGCTTTAGATTTTGTATGATCACTTGTGTGGTCATTGTTAGCCCAATGCAGCAATTTCTCCCCCAACAGAGAGGGAGCAACGGCCCTTTCAGGAGATTTACGTGGAATCTTCTCAAGTTCTTTAGAACTGCCTTTGATGTGACCTTTATATGTTGAAAAGGGCAAAAACTTCAAACTTTAGAACTTTATCGTTTGTTTCGAGGGAGTCACCAGGTTAAGGTTATACGTAATCTGTCAATCAGCCTATTCATATCAATACTAGTCAGTGTATTGCTCATGGTGCCAAAAAAGCGTTATAGGCACCTTGGGCTGATTACCTGCTTGTCTGAAATCCTTGGAACCATATCGATCCCAGCTCTGTGTTGACCATGCATGATGGTGAAAACCCTTAGGACACCTTATCTGCCACTAAGGGTAGAACATATGGCTGGCTTCAACACTGTTTTCATTTGCAGTATTAGTGGAGTACCAATAAACACAAAAAGGGATAGTTATAGTGAGTTACTTTTTACAATTTTTGACATCTGTTTTTGTAAATAAGAATTAATTTGCATGACTTTTATTGTTTGTTCCTTTCTTTCGTAAATCCCTTCCTCTACTTCCAAATCTTTGTCATCAAGGAAATTGCATTTTGTCATCATGTGTTATTATTGACAAATCATTTATCTCAGAATGGAGAAGAAAAGGTTGGAGGTTAGGGGGAATCTTAGAGAACAAAATGTGAAAATGAAGTAGAACATTGAAAGATGAAAAGAAAAAAAAAAGAGACAAGAGTACAGACTTTAAAAACTTCCCGAGGGGATTCAGTTCCGTTTTTGTCAAATCGACCCAGTCATCAATTAACCCTTACTCTTGTTTTCGAAGATTGCGGAAAAAATAATAATATTAAACTGTTTCAAACAAGTCAGTAGATATAGAAAGAAGAACAGAAAGACAAACCAAATTTTGACAGAAAACGTGCAATGATAAAATTGAGGCAGATAGAGTCTGCTATCTTCAAAGCTAATATTTGCTATTTTGTCCAGGTTTAAGCTTTAGAATGTTCAAATACACCACTGTGCAGATAGTCGTTATAGATTTGCAAGCAGATATCATTTTGATATAAGGCATAATATATCATTAAAAGCAAAAATTTAATGTTCTATATTTTTCTAAGGATTAATCAACTCCGAACAACATTTAAAAAAGTAAACCGAAGTGAGATTAATAATAATAATATCCATCACAAGGTTAATCCATCTTGATTCAGCGATATAGCTTTCCACTCCCAACTTTCAAGACATAACATTATTAAAGCATCGCAACCAAATATAAGAAAATTTGTATCAAAACTTACATTCCCTTTTTTACATCATTTTGTTAGGCAATAAATAAAATTGTTATGAGTCATTTTAATAAAAAAGTAAATACAGGAAATACATTATATATACTTTTAAATATAGCGACTAGCAATAGATCCACTTTTGCATAGTTTACATTAGTATGCAGGTAGCGAACAGTTCATGGATTTCACGTTAGAGGGAAGAAGAGTATAAAAATCTTCGAGTACTGGAGTGAGTGAGTCAAATCATGGAAAACAAACAGTTAAAAAATGTTACAGTCAAGAAAGGGGTAAGATAAAAGTGAGAGACACCAACATTATCAAGAGCCTGGTTTTTAACATGTTCATCCCGTCTCTGTGGATAAGGAAATCCATGATTTTTAACATTTTTAATACCTACTACAAGACAAAATAGAAAAATAATAAATGCTTGCATGACATGAAATGCTATAAAATCTATTCATGGTGAAGTTCCACCAGAGTTAGAAAACCTTTCAGGAAAATCTGTTTTACAGAGGTCTAATGTAATTTAGATGATATAGTGTAAAGCATCTTTGTAGATACGGCCAATGTAAATACTATTCATTCCTAGCACATCCAGTACGTATATAAATAAATAGATAGATGGATAGATAGTTACAGTTTATTTATGGGGAAGGTTTGCATTTTTTTGTAAAATATGTAACAACTACGACTTGTTACTTTGTGAACAATCAAATTAGAGAAAAGAAATATGAAGAGACGAAATAATCTGTGATTCTCACTGCTTAAAAGTAAATTTCTGAGACTTCCAAACTGTTAATACAGAATACAATTTCCAGCTTTCATGACAACTACTGAAAGACTATTTCCAGAAGTAAAAAGACCAATTTGTATTCTAAAAAACATGAGCTCTATGTGGTACTTGAAATTTGCTTGTTTGCTCCGTGATCTTTGTTAACTTGAATGTTAAATTAAATTGACCAGCAGCAAATTGATACAACAATAGCCATATCTAGATGACTCGTTGACTTGACAGAGAGGAGACCAGTCAAAGGCATGCGTCTATCCAAGTATTTCATAACTTGAAAATGGGATGAGAACAATTTAGATATTTCCTGATTCCTCGTCTCCATAAAAATTTAAAGTATAAGCACAACAGTAATATGTGCAACATGAACGAACACATCTTTACATTTTAAAAAACCCCACTCATGAAAACATTGAAAGGTGTTTCAGGAATAGTTGACTAAAGGAAAAGAGAAATACCTAGCCATTCACGTATCAGGTATGAACTAAGTCATTACAAAGAGTGACAGGAGAACTAAAATCAAATTAATTAAACCAGGGGTGGGCAATTGTTTTGGCTCGGAGTAACTTTGAGGGCCATGGTTAGTGGAGGGCCACACCTTCTATAGAGAGAGAAAGAGAGAGAGGAGAGAGGGAGGGAGAGAGAGAGAGAGAGAGAGAGAAAGAGAGAAAGAGAGAAAGAGAAAGAGAGAGAGAGAAAGGAAGACAGAGAGAGAGAGAGAGAGCTCCTCTCGCTTGTTACTGTCCCGAGAAGTCTGGCGGTGGCGACAACCACTCTTTGACCGCTACGCCAGGAAGCCGTCTTTGTTGGGGTAGGGCAAGGGAGATAAAAAGGAAAGAACGCTAAGTTGACTACATACCACTGCCTAGTCTTGCTGAGAAGAGGAGGTGGATGCGGGTTTGTTCGTGTGCGCGACATGTGTGTGTGCAGACAATTCATTATAGCAAAAAACGCTGGGAATTTTTTTTTTACGCTCAATGCTTCCATGGGCCGCAGAAAACTCTGCGACGGGCCGTAAATTGCCCACCCCTGATTCAAACAAAAGGGCGAATTGAAGGGAAATTTTCACAACTTATTTAAAAAAAACAATCCAAAACCAAATCAGACACTCATCAACAACAGAAGGGACATCACAACACCATGTAACAACTGGTAACTGGTATGAATTTGTAAAATATATAAACAGGCTCTTCTTAACACATAAATCCAAACAGCCCTTTATATTGTTCAGTTGATTCATTTTTTTCAATTCACACAGTAGGATTTACTCTTTTATAGTAAAACTACCACGTTTCAAATAGTAAAACTACCACGTTTCAAACAGGGAAGGACAAAGCATGAAACAGTAAAAAACAGCCACATACCTGTTTGCGAAGTGCTTTCTTGGCCACAAATTCTTGCTTTGCCATTTCTATGATGACCCATTTGGGTAAATCGGGGATGAGGTAGGCGACGCTGGCCTTGATGGCTAACACTATGTGCTGGAATAGGGAAGGATTTTCTTTCAATTAATCAAAAGTACTAGATGAATATCTCAAACACAACTTATCTCACTTCCATGACAAATTTCTCCCAATACAGTTTTTTTCCCCCACAAAATCAAATTAAATGACTGTATTCATACATAAGATGTAAGATGCGACTTAAACATTCATGTAAGAAATAGAAAGTGATCAGAATCTTATCAAAAGCGGCTTTCAACTGCCCACAAATTCCATCATAGAAGTAGAAGAATTAAAAAATAGTGAATTTCTCAATAAATGTACATAATATTTACATCGGCACCAAAAAGAAAAGAAAAAAGGAATGGGAGACCAAGGAATGGGAGACCAAGGAATGGGAGACCAAGGAATGGGAGACCAAGGAATGGGAAACTCTTCCCAGTAAATAAATCTCCATGTGGCGCAAAAAGGATTGTGGACACAGTGGGCTGATCACCCGCTTGTCTAAATCCCTAAATCCATAGTATATCCAGCTCTGTATTTGGCCATGCACAGTGGTGGTGGTGACATCTGCATCTAGATATCTAGGTTAAATTCAGGGTTGAGCACAGAGCTGGTCTCAACACTGTTTTAGTGTCTTAATGAGGTACAATTCCATTAACAGGCCTTGATATGACCTAATTGGGTCAAAAGAACACTCAATAAACAAACAAACATAACAAACTGAAAGACATAAACCAGGTCTGCCAACCCTACAGTAAAAGGAGAGCAATACAACAGAAAAACAGGACATCTGTAGAAAGAAAACAGGACATACGTAGAAAGAAAACAGGACATACGTAGAAAGAAAGAGGGGAAAAAACATTGTGAAATAATAGAATTATTCAATGAAAACTGTGAAAACATTTTATTAGTTAATTTTTAGAACGATTTAAAAAAAAACAGTTGTGTTATGTGGCAAAAATCTGCTCATTTCTTACCACTGGGGGGTTTACCACCAAGGCAACAGTAAATATTGTTATGGCCAAAAAATATGACGCTCATTGCGCCATTCAAGGTTCAGGCAGTGGGCTGATCACCTGCTTGCCTTACCTACCTGATCCAAAGTTTTTCCAGCTCTTTGTTCAGCAATGCTGGACTTAGAGCTGTCCGCAACACTGCTTAACGGTATGGATAACAAGACAAAACATAAATTAAAAAAAACAGGACATGGCAAATCTGACAATCATCAGATTCTTAACAAAACAGTACAGTGCAGAGCGGATATATATCGACAACGCTTATATCGACATCACGCTTAAATCGACATGGCACCAAAGTCCTGGTTTTTTTTGCTTTATAACATTAGTAAATAAAGATCTCGTATATCGACATAAATTTTACCAGAAGACGGTTATAT
>JARBEQ010101663.1:0-13957 GCA_030265355.1 Tritonia tetraquetra | reverse complement strand
ATTTCATTGATGCAGGCTTTCATAATCCACGTTGACACTTTCCTAATTATTTCAGATATTTCTTCTGTAGTTGTTGGCGATAATTGTGTAATTAATGGTGGTATTATATTCACATTCATATCAGACATGGATTGGGATGTTTTTGTCTAGGTTGGAGCATATGAAGGTAATTTTATCAATGGAAAATGAATTAAACCTTTCGGCCAATTCACCCTCATCTGAGTGTGCTGCCGTGTTCACAAAGAAGGGCGACCGTCAAAATTCTTTGTTTGAGAGCCAATCAAAGAAAAGTACAAGTGCGTATTTGGTATGACTGGCCGCTTGTCTCCACGGAGAAAGGCAAACTAGTCTAAGAAGGGCAAATGATTCATCCTGCCCAATCATTGTTCAGACAAAAGGGCGAACTAGTAACCAGCCGGGCACACGACGGTGAAGGTAACAACGCGACCCCCGCTGATTGGTAATGCGAGAGATGGCGGGTGTGTGTCATGCGTCATTGATCATCTTATGATCTCATTCAATGGTGTGAAACGATCCGTGAAGCATTCGTTGTCTCATTGAGTGTCTATTCATTTACTCTGCTATGGTATTGTACGAGGGGGTAAGCGGACGCAAGGATGAGGACATTGCGTCTGATTACTTCAAATTAACGAGCCAATACAGGCACTTTCTATCACCTTTTCTCACTTTCGGACCTTATATCATCCCCTAAAGACTAAACGTGTGACGGAACCGTGGAGTAAATATAATAATATATATTACACCCCGGATCCTGTTACAATATTTACATACAATATCCATAAAAGTAAAAGAGAAAGTAATAAGTTACAATGCTGCTGTAATTCTCCAATAAATTCGAGTTTTAAGTCTACTTTTAAATGCCTAATGATTTTGCCAGCTGTACTGTACTGTGTTACAATCTAATAACACTTCGCGTGTGTGTCCTTAAATCTGTTGAAAGGTGCAACAATAACTGTGAATATTAGTTTGCGGTTTTACATTCTTACACGATAATTTGATTCATTTCGTATTACGATTTGATTGATAATGATATTCACTAAGTGACCTGTATTTGATTGGTGCGACTTCATTGTGAACAAAGACCAATTCTTACTTTCAACCATTTTGATTTTTTTTTAAAATTCCCCTGTCCTTGTCATGAGTTACACTAGCACTAGCACATTCACTATTTTTAGTTCGGCATTGAACAACCATAACATCAGGGAAGTGTATTGTATCAATCATTAGTTGTGCATGCCACGGAAGCTATTCAAGATTCAATTTGTTTTTAAGGTCTTGTGATTTGATGCATATTTTTATGATTGATTGTGAATACGTACACATTTATGATTGATTATGATATAATATAAAGATAATTGATATGATGCAAATCGGCATTGGTTAGAACACTGTGTGCTGGAGAAATGGGGGGGGGGGGGAATGCGAGGCATGGAGTATTTGTATACTGTAGTAGTAGTAGTAGTGGTAGTAGTAGTAGTAGTACTAGTAGTAGTAGTAGTAGTTGTTGTAGTGGTAGTAGTAGTAGTAGTAGTAGTGGTGGTGGTGGTGGTAGCAGTAGTAGTAGTAGTAGTAGTAGTAGTAGTGGTAGTAGTAGTAGTAGTGGTAGTAGTAGTAGTAGTAGTAGTACTATTGGTGGTAGTAGGAATAGATATATATTGAATTTCCCTTTAATTTTACTTTCTCTTTTACCGACTTATCGACAGTAAGCGATAACAGGATTACCTCATTAAATGCAGCGCAAAAGTTGACACCTAACGGGATGTGAAGAGACCCCGGTTTGCCGACCGAGGGCTCTTTGACGCCAGGAAGCTAGTTTGCCCTTCTCAGTGGAGACGGGCCAGTCATTTTCCTTGTCTGTAGCCACGGAGAAGGGCGAACTAGAAATATTACCTAATCCAAGAGGACTATCACCATCAAACTTGGTGATCACAAAGTTTAAATGTGGGTGCTTATGCTAATGTGGATTTAGTCATCATTGATCATAAATAACCGAATGTTAGTGTGAAACAGTTTTATCGTGATTGCGGCAAAACGAATCCTGTGACAGCCTGGTATGTTGGTAAGGAGGATGAGGATTGTTGGTTGCTAAGAAGTCCATTCAATATTCTGTACAGTTCTCTGATATGACGTGCTTGGTGGTCTGGTAGCCGTATTCATAGTGGCAGGTAGGTATCCTATGTGGACTTCGTGGCTGAACATAGGGATGGCCCCAACACTGCCTTACGATATTAATGGGGTTAGAACAAACAACGAGTCATTGCCCTTGTCATGAGGTATTTTGTCGTGCCATTTCCCATGCTGCACATCGTTTGGATCAATGTAGCCGCCACTGTGATTTTATTCATTAGTTTACACTAAATGACCCTCAACACACTCGATAAAACTGTCCTATCAAACTACCTGTCCAGAATGGTAGAACCTTGTTGTTGTAATCCAAACCGCATTATACCCCTAGAGGAAAGGTCGCCGCCAGCTCCATGTCCAGTCTTCCCGAACACAGTGCTGGAAGAACTCTGGATCATCAATAGCTTAGAGGGTACCCACAAGGTTACAGTAATTTGTTTATTGGCCCGTCTTTGATTAATAACGATCAGTGTATTGCGCATGGTGGCAGTAAAGAGATGTGGACAAAGTGGGCTGAATACTTGGTTGTCTGAAACTCTCTGTTTAGTCGTGTTTTGTGGTCGGGGTGCCTGCATTTATGGCAGGTATATTGTGCTCCTTTCATTGCTGAACACAGAGCTGGCCCCTATAGTGCTCTGCGGTATTAATGGGGATCGATCAAACAAAACAAACTATGCAGTCAGTGTATATGCATGACCAAGTCATTTGTTTATAACGCCCGTCTCCTATATGATTAGAGAAATATATGTGACTTTCTACAACACAGCTTGGGAGGTTCGAATCTTAGAAATCCGTATGAAGACAAGAGTGTGCGATACACCACACAACAGACCCCAATCATATAGTGCTTGCTGTTTCATGTAAGGACCAGAGTGGTAAATCGAATAGAATAATAAAGATATTTGAGTTTCATTTGTAAACATACATTTTATTGATGTGATCATAGACATATTATTTGAAAATATAACATCTAATAATATATGAAATCTTTTGAAAATAGAATCTGTTGTCTTTGAAATATACTTTATAGTTTGATATCTGATACAATTGGTACACTTATTTTTTGTCAATATAATTCTCTTTTGTATCTTATTTGTTCTACTCTAATCGTATACTATAAGCTAATATAGATGTTGATCAAGCCTGGAGATCTTTTTAGAAAACACACGTCTATGACACGTTGCATAGGGCGTATTTTATACACTAGTAACTATTATGAAATTTTACAAGTTTGCGAAACTGCATTTTGGATGTCGTCGTACTTAGAATTGAACTTTTCACTTTAAAAAATATTCATGGGCATAATATGTAATACAATGAAAAGGGAGTAATTACACGTGTTTATAAAATAAATAGATTCGTTTATAGAATGATACACATGAGTCAGAAAGCTAGCAAACCACACACATCTCACGTCAGACACCTGTGAAAGTTGTAGAAAAATGAAGCAATAAGTGAAACAAATAGTTAATTCACATTATATCTCTATTGTAAAAACACTAAATATTAAAATTACAACGACTAGCAGTAGTAGTAGTAGTAGTAGTAGTAGTAGTAGTAATAGTAGTAGTAATAGTAGTAGTAGTAATAGTAGTATTAGTAGTAGTAGTAGTAGTAGTAGTAGTAGTAGTCGTAGTAGTAGTATCGGGATATATGTGTGTATATATATATATATATATATATATATATATATATATATACATATATTATGTGTTCGTGTGTGTTTTTTGGCCTGTCTTTGATTAATAATGCTCAGTGCATTGTTCATGGTGCCAGACAAGGGTTGTTGACACAGTGGGCTGATCAGCTGCTTGTCTGAAATTCGTTGATCAGTCGTGTTTGGTGGTCGGGGGTGCATTTATGGCGGGTATCTTGTGTGCTTTTCATGGCTGAACATAGGGCTGGCCCCAACACTGCTCTGCGGTGATGGGATTTGATCAAGCACACATTGTACATAGCATATTATTATGCTAGTACCACACATGTCATTTGAGACATGTGTATATCATTACCCGACGTGTTGTGTGTGCATAGCAAAACAGAGTTCAATAGAACAAAATGAAAGAACCGTACCTAGCAAGCATTACATGATTTTTTACACTTGGACATCATGTAGGCTGGGTTGGCCTGGCATTGCCCTTTGCCTGCCCAACCGGCACATTTGGGGGTCGAGTCCTTGCACTCTGTAGGAACAAAATCGTGTACATGTGTTAGGCAACTAGGCATGTAAACTGTATCTAGGTTGTGGTTTTATTTGGTTTTCTAGGATACTGATAGCATTGTAAACAATTTGCTTCGTATAAAAGCTTCCACTGCGTTTCTGGTGGGTTTTTTTATTCTTATAGAAGATTTCAAGTATTTTCTGTATGTTTCTTCCCTTAAGTATACTACTTCCAGCAGCCCAAATTTATTGATGATGATGAGACAGATGATATAATCTATGATAAGATAGATAATAGAATCTATGATGTGGTTAGACACTATAATCCATGATGAAATAGATAATGTGTTAGACGATGAATGAAAAAACAATATGCGGAACATTAAGATGAAAGATATATAGAAGACAGTTTGCAAGAAATCGTTTTCAATTACGAGACAAACATTTTTTCCTTAAGAGTGGCTTTTTTTGTTTTTGTACGTATACTTTAATCAGCTTACCTTTAACTGCTTGACCTGAGGATGAAAGGTAAATGAAGATTTATTATGGATGGTAGTTGTAATGAAAAATAAGTGGTGATATAAAAGAAATATCCGGATGTAAAACATGGAGAACATTAAGACTGAAAGACCGTATATTACAATATACTTTAAGATCATCACTGAGACTGTATAAACATTACTGTTTCCGCAAATGTAAATAAGCATGGTGTTGGGACACGCAGTAAACGGCTACGATTGCGACCACGTTTAAGTGGCTCAGACAACAGAAGTAAGGCCAGGGTGGAGCCTCAATCCAGTGTGTTGTGTGAGTTCGTGGGCTAGAGGGTCTTCAGACGTTTCTTTGATTGTCTCACCCAGACAAAAAACATTTATATTGAAAATTATCGGCCGTTAAATGATTCTGCTGTTCCATTTGTCCAATACGACTTTATTAAATAACACAATGTCCTCGTTAGGTATGAGCTGAGGTTTTGAAAGATGTTAAGGAGACATGTAACCTCCAACTCACCAACACAAAGTCCTCCATCGTTGGTCTGTCCCTGGGCACATTGAGATGGGCAGGAAGTCTTGTATGGTTTTTCGCCATTCCAGTTACCCCTGTCAAAGGCAAGGGTAGAATGAGTGTATAAGACGATTGATGACATAATTCATTGCCTCTTAGGTATTGATAATTATATGTAAAGGGACACGGTCTAGTTATATACACTCTAAGTCATATCATCAACGATTGTCAATAATAAGATACAAGACATAATTTTTACCGAGGTCAGCAACAGAGTGATGTTTCCTTTGTGTGCTAATGTTCGATTCAAAATACTTTGCTATTGCCCTCTGTTGAAATCAGAAATTTCAGAACTGTCGTGAGTAGAACTCAAGCACCTTTTAGAGAAAAAAACTACATCAATCCTAGGGGACAACTCTTCACTCAGTTCTTATGACTTTCCATTTTTGTTATGGATCTGAGACTAATTCTGAAAAAAGAGTACCAAATTACATGAATTTAATGGCTATATATTCGACATAAGATACAATTTATATTATACAAATCCTGCCATTCTTCAATAGCCTTATAGTACCGGGAATTAACACAGAAAGAATGCAATATTTCAGGTAATGTCATGACTGTCAATAATGGTGACTACTCACTGCGGTGTGTAGAAACAGACCAGGAACCAGGCGTTCTTTGCTCCATACCTCAGGTTGCCACATTGGTGTGACCAGCAGCCAACTTTCTGGGTGGTTCCCCACACAAGCTGATACAGAGGAAAAATTATAAACATTGTTATAAAGTCGTTGTAAAACTATTTGAAAAGATGAACGTGGTTGATTATTTGCTGTTAAAGGATTTTGACAGCAGAGCTGGGTCAGTCCTATGGTCAACCTTAAATGTCAATATGGAGCTGTTAGATCTGGTCCCATTCGCCTTCACCACCATACATGGCCAATCACAATCCGCTATCCCGTAAGAGAACCGCGAGCAGTTTGTTATAGTTACAGTCTTAATAACAAAATACTCATTTCGACTTTCTATTAGCCATACAACAAACTGAAAACCTTGGAAATATTAGAAGACGGGTAGACAACAAAAATGGAAAGACAACACTCAAAACAGAGGACCAGTGCTTGTTTCCAGTAAAAACTGAACGTCTGGAAATGAAAATAGATGTAATCAATGGTTTGGACACATGAACAGAATGCGTTCCTAAACAAATACTAGAATGCAAACAGCAGGAAAGACCACCTAGAGGTAGACCAAAGAATATGTGGCAGGATGCAGTTTCAGAAAAAAAATATTTTAATTTTGAAAATAGAGGATCTAGGCAAAGAGGATGTTGCTGAATAGGGACCAATGGTGAAAGTTTGTGTATCACGCATAAACTTTACACCGGAAGGTACTAAAGGTTATTGATAAAGAGAGAAAGAAAGGGAAAGAGACAGAAATGAACGGAGGGAACTGGCCGAGAGTTATGTGGAAAGAATCGGCAAGTAGTTACATTTCTCTCTTCTTTTTCTATTCAGTTTCCTGTTACCATTACATTGTAACGCCCGCTCTATGAGGCGGATTTATTCTGGATCGAGATATTAGGCCAGGCAGGTTATCAGCCCACTGTGAATACGTAGTAACATGTCACATGTAAATTCATATGTTGATACAGTGCCTACAAGTATTGAATAAGATTACAAATCTATTTGTAACATATCCCTTCAATTTAGAACAAAAGGATCACGTTTTATCCAATACACAACGAGAGATGCCTTTATTCATGCTCTTTTTTACTATCCTGGAATGTGAAATATTTTCTTATTCCGAACTGGTGATGATTATGATGGTAGTGATGTTGAACATATTGATGATGATGACGACGACGACGATGAAGATGATACCAGCAAATATGGCGGCATCGGCGGTGGTTTCAAGGCTGGGTTTGATGATGATTCCTATGATAATGGTGGCGATGAAAATGATCATTACCCTTAAAGGTTTATAAGTTTATTGTTGTTTCTTTTACGCCCTTGACAACACATTTTAGGTCATATCAAAGGCGGTACCTCCGAATCATAGTCTCTCTCCGATAGGACGTCGGGATTCAAACCCAGTACACAGCAAAAGCGTTGACCGCTACGCCACGAGGTCCCCCACATAACTCGTAGACACGATATATAAACGCTATAGTTTACCTGTGTGTAATGGCAAGACCTGTCACAGGAGTTTTGGCCGTATCTGTACATTTTGATTTCGTCATACCAACTGTCTGTGGCAATGTCAATCAGTTTGTGTTCGTCGAATTTGTTGGTGTCAAAGGCCAGGTTCTCTCCCCTGTTTGGTTTCATCTCGTGCCTAAACTGGCATCCCTGGGCCCATCCACGAGCCTGGCCCTCCAAACCCATATCATATTCCTGCAAGATGAGCAATTGCATTGTTCATTATATGATTTATGGATATTGTTTTGCAATTAGATTTAATCAAATTGTAAAATCGAAGTTTTATTAAATGTTACAATCATTGTTATTTTTTAATGATTAATTTTAAATATCTTTAATGTGTTTTTCAAATGTTTTATTCCTATATTCTTTTCTATCTATATTTATTTTTTGTAGAAAGGGGTCGTACGATATTCAATCCATCAACTAGCTAGCAAGTTAAAAGATATTACATCTTACTATCTATGAGCAAGGGAAAAGAATAACAATCACACATAACGCATCAGGTTGTCGACAACGTTAATTCATATTACTATGTTGTGCTTGGCAATGTGATGATTTCTTACAGAAATGTCGAATGCCCAGATCAAACGATGTCCTTTTACAACTGTGTCAGTGACTCACCAATTTGTTCATTTCACAACCGCGTGGCCTCTTCCTCATTTCGTTGTGGATATTGAGGATATAGTCCCTTGAGCCTTGGTCCCAGCATCGGACTATGCCGAATAGGGCTAGAGTCAGTACTGTTACAGTCAATGCATTCATGATGGCTGGAAACTCTAAAATATAGTAGAGGGAATTGATGTAAGTCATTGTGTTAAATTTTTTACTTGATTCGGTTTGTATGTTATGTTGTTGTTGTTGTTTTATAATCCCTTTTTTGCTGTGAGCAGGCTGCTCTTAACAGCGCAATGTCATCTTCATTAGGCAGCTGGTTCTTTCAATCGTGCTGCATCTGAGTATGGTGTGTTATGTATTGAGGGGTGTGCGGGGAGGAGCTGGTATCTGTAATCCCTAAGGTATATTCTAAGTTTTATCATAATATTATGTCAAATGTCCATTTCTGATGCCCGTCATACACAGTATGTCATGGTCTACACCATAGGTTTCAATTACAAATAATCAGTGTCGAGTTGAGACACTCGCTAATAAGCAATATTATAGTATTTCACATAAACGATACGACTCCTTTGATTGTTTATCATTTTATTTTTGTTCTACTAAACACGAATTAACCACATAATTCTACCACCAGACTTGGGCCCCAGTACAAGATCATGGTTTCAAAAACCAACACAATATATCAATGATATTGATTTTTCTTATATTGAAATTATAGCATGCTATGAATACATCTGAAAAGCGTGAAACTATTTACACGTCCAATAAATGTGATACACAACGGTCCGTGACATTTTGTGGGCAAAAAGATTCTTAGCTATATCGTTATTAACGTGTAGATTATTACGACTCTAAGAGGGGAATAAATAGATATCTAGAAATATAAATGTAACGCTGTTTGTCGTCTTTGTTTGTTTGATCAAACCGCAATTTATACGGCAGCGCAGTGTTGGGTCCAGCCCTATGTTTATCCATGTCAGGCACACACGATACCCGCCATAAATGCAGGCACACCGACCACCGAACATGGCTGAACACAGAGCCGGAAATTCTAATGTTTCAAAGAATATCAGACAAGCAGGTGATCAGCCCACTGTGCCCACAACATTTTACTGGCACCATGAATATACTGAGCAGTATTAATCAAAGACAGGCCAATAAACATAATATCCGTGTGGTTACCCTCTGTACTTGATATACACTGGGAGGTTCTACCACTCTGGGCTTGTTGTCAGTAACTTGAAATAACAGAAAACGTAAGTCACTCACCAGTTCAGTTCGTAAATAGATTCGTAGCTTCAACAGGGTCAAATGGCCTGAGATGTTTGAGCTCTGTGGATGTTGGATGCCAGATAACATTGGGTGGCTGTATTTATAGTACTGAGATGAATGAATGCATGACGCGGTAAGGGGTGGGTGGTGTCGAAAGGCTAAGTGATTTGTTATTTGTGTGTACCATGCCAATTACTCTAAATCACCACGATGCAAATACTAATTTGGTAGTGGTAACAATTAAGACGTCATTACGTGCGATCCAGTCTTGGATTAGAACCAATTTGACCTGAATATTATAATACAATAATAATTATGCAAATAAGCATCTGGCTTATAATAATGTAATCTTTACAGACTAAATAGAACAGACGAAATCAGTTCTTTTTTACATCCCTCTTCCGTTATGAGACATCCCAGCAGGGCATGCATATTTACAAACATAGACCAATTAAAGACCATGTGATTAATGGCAAAGAAATCCCGACGGAGTCAGGGAGGTTCTATTCATTGTTTATTTGCTATCGTTGTTGTTTTTCCATACCATCCATAATCTAAATTGTTTATTTGTGAAATAGCATGAACACACCACTCATTGTTTCAGTCTCAGTGTGTGTTTTTTCTGTCTTGTGTGCCTTACCATGTCCTCTTTTTTATTTACATATCAGGCCTTTTTACTTTTCATTCAAGTTTGTGATCATACCTTAGACTCGTGACAAAACCTATTCTAAAAAAGGGACATTGATTAAGGAAAGCAATGCATTGAGAAAATAACATTGAAGTACGAAGGCAATGCATTGAAAAAATCGTCATAGTTTGTTTTTTTTTCTCTTTGTTCGATTGGCATTCTAAGGAGGGGAATAGTTTCGTGTTCTATCCGAACAGATTATTCAGTGTTTACGCCTCTGATTTGGGGATCCAGGAATGTTTATGTCCCTTCGGGGATGAAATTTTAAACAAGGATTTTAAACATGAAATGTAATTATTGCCAAACGACTCTTCCTTCCTTGGTCGGTTTAATTGTCTTTGTTTGCTAAAGCCATATTCAATTGTGCAAAGCGTGCTTGGGACAGCTCTATATTCTACCCCCAAAGACAAACCGGGCGACTGCTGGGATGGTTGCCAACACCACGGAACTTGGGCACTCAAACCAACAACACTATGATAACGATAAGGATATGAATGTAATAGTGGATCCAAAATGCAATTTGAAAACTATAGAGGGATATCTTTACTAAGGGTACCAGGAAAACTTTATGCTAGGATCTTAGAAATTAGGCTCAGAAATGGAGTAGAGGATACACTTTTAGAGTATCAAAGTGGATTTAGACCCGGAAGAATTGTAAAGGACCATATCCATACACTCGGGCAATTAAGTGAAGCAACATAAAGATATGATAAGAAAGTTCATGCTTGCTTTATTGATCTACAAAAGGCAGTTGATTCTGTGAAAAGGAAAGAGTTATGGAAAACCCTCAAAGAACATGATGTCAATAACATTTTGGTTGAAGCAATAAAATCATTTTATGTTAATCTTAAAATTAGTGTCCAGATTGCAGGTAAAACAACAAAGACAAGGTTGCATTCTTAGTCCATTGTTGTTTATAATACTAATGGATTCATTATCAAAGCAATGTAGGGGTATGAGACCCTTAAAAGTAGGATGTGGAAACTTAAACCAGTTCAGCTAATAATGTTAGCATTTGCCGATGACTTAGTGATATTTGGAAAAAAACTCAACAAGATTTACAGCACAACCTAAATATACTCAACAGGGAATTAATGAAAAGAGGTCTGAATATAAATGCAAAGAAAACACAGATTATGCTAATTAGTAGTAGAGAACAAAAAAACATGAATTTAAACTTTAAGGAGAGGTATTGGAACAGGTAGATAGCTATGAATACCTAGGAGTAATGATCAAGTCAAACGGTAGTCTGAAAGAAGAAAAACATCAGAGAATCAGCAAAGCAACAAAGAGTATAGTCAACTTGGAATTTTTTTTATTGGTAAGAAAGAGCTAACAACCAAAACAAAAATGACAATTTGTAACTCCGTTTATTGCTCAACGTTGATATATGGACGTGAATCATGGACAGTAGAGACAAAAGCAAACTACAGGCAACAGAAATGAAATTCATGAGAAGATCAATAGTCAAAACAAAGAGAGATAACATTAGAAATACTAGGATTAGGGAAGACGTGAATACTGAAAGTCTGGAAATGGAAATAGAAAAAAGCAATTAAGACACATAAACAGAATGAAAGATAACATAATTCCTAAACAAATACTAAAATGTAAATAGCAAGAAAAACTACCAAGAGGTCGTCCAAAGTTTCGCAAAGTGACGAATCGTATTTTTTCACTTTTTTGTTGTTGAATCAAATGTCTTAGAAATAGCTATATTTTCGTCGTCCTGAAATATAGAGTTCATGCTATTAATAGTTTTTGAGATATTTCAATGACGAATAACATTTTTTTTAATTGTTGGAGTTTCAGTTTGACAAAGCGACGAATCAAACATTCTTCACTTTGCGAAATGTTGTGTTTCGAATAAGTAAAGAGAACATTTTAGCCAGTTTGCTCGCACTATCTGTTGACTGGTTCTAGCTTTCGTCACGCAAACTATTGCATTATCGATGCTTAAAAAACAAACAACAATGTCAGAGAGTCAAATAGTGTGAAACATTGTCCAGTGGGATTAACCCAGAACCGTTTAGCATCAGCACAGACAGATACAAGAGTATTTTACGACCTGAAAGATGTGACAGAAATATATCCTGTTTCTCAATTTTATAATGATGGGTGTGGTGATGAACTGTTTGTTGCATGTAGTTCATGTTTAGCTCTTCTGTGTTATGATCATTTTGTGTCTGACAGTTCGTGTAATCTGAATCTTCCACAAATAACAATTCTGTTCAAGCCCCCTATATTGAACCCAATCAGGAAATAGATGATGTAGTTATGGAACAAATGGAAACAGACTTTATAATATCGATGCTTCATTAGTTGACTCTGTGAAAGATCCAGATTATATGCCATCTGACCAAGAGACAGATTCACGCACTAAAGTGTCTTTCAACAGCTTAGACGACTCCGTTACTAAACACCCAGGACAATTCCTCTTAGAAGGTGAGCCACGTGAGACCTTATCTGAACCAGGAACCCCAAAGAAAAAAGAAATTTGTAAGGAAACGTGACACAAAGAAGAAGATGAGAAACAAAGGCAACGGTGTTAGAGGGAGATGTGACAGCCAAACGTGTGTCACAAAGGGTTTCTATTGCAACCAGCTCACGGAGGCATCCCGAATCATAATAAACAGAGGGTTGTGTCAAAGTATTCAATTGCAGGATCAATGAAAATGTATTGCTTACCATGTTGATATTATCACGCCCACATTTTCTACAGGCAACAGCAGGAAAGGACGAACGATGAAATATTAATTGCCAATAGATACTGAGCGCAAATTGGTTTGTCGTATTATGTTCCTAAACACCATAGGAAAGGCAAGTTCGGATGGCTTTGAACAAGCAAAAGGAAGGTGGCCAGTTGGAGGTGAACGACGAGGTGGGAGGCGTGAATCAGATAAAGAAAAAGATATGGAAAAGAAAAAGACCATAGTTGATCACATAAATCATTAATGTCGGTCCAAACCAGCAATGAATTTAAATCTCATGATTTAAACCAAACCACTATGTACAACAAGTATGAACAGGAAATGGCAGACAAACAACAGGTTCCGGCATCAAAATCAATGTATGCAAAAACATTGAATTCGATGGGGATTAAGTATTTTTTTCTTACAAGAACGATGCTTGTGGAATGTGCCTTGCAAAAATGAATGGATGTTTTCTTTCCATCCCTGTAGGAAGAAGCTCGTACGCGCTCTATCCCAGCCGTCGTGGGGTGGGAGGGGGACCCATCGACTTCTGGGCAGGGGGAGTGGGAAGGGGAGAAGCCGATGAGCATGAGGAGAACTCAAGTCTCCCCAGAGGGGACTGGGGAGACCGAGGTCCCCTCCTGGACAAGGGGGTGTTGGGGACGAAAAAGAAGTAGACGCCCCGGAAGGCTCCAGAGAAGTGGATGACGCGTCCGTGTCCACGTCCTCCGAAGTATTTTTGGTTTTTATTTCACCACTATTTTTGTGTTGAGTCCCAGTGGCGCAGAGGTACGGCTCTTGCCTCTGAAGCGAAAGGTACATGGTTCGATTCACAGCAGCGTCGGATATTTTTCTCCCTGAAACTCGGTGAAAACCTATATGCCACTCCCCTGATCGTATTCAGGTAGGTGGGATCAAAGTATCGGAGACGGACAATAAACTCGGAGGTCACGTGTGTACGTTGCGCACTTTAAAGATTCCTTGGCAGTTAAAAATCGATAAGAGTAGGCCGGAAGGCCGCTGTCCGGGCAACATTAATTCCTACCACAATGGTCACAGTGTGTTGATCACCTGCTTGGCTTAATATCTTGATCAAGATCACAGTGGACCACTCTGTCATCACCATCTACAACCTGTACTGTCCTGTAGACAGAGAACTCTCCTTACAGCA
>JARBEQ010101553.1:0-13959 GCA_030265355.1 Tritonia tetraquetra | reverse complement strand
GGTTGATCACCTGCTTGGCTTAATATCTTGATCCACAGAAATCCAGCCTCATAGTGCTGGCCCTACACTTTAATGGTGAAAGGGAATTGGACAAGAAAGAAAGAAGAAAGAACAAAATAGTTCATCATAAACAAACAACCAAAAGCAACAACTTCTAAGATATTCTTATCAATATAAGTATGCCTGACCTGAACTTTTTCTGCATGTCTCATCTGGATCAAGTTCCTCTTCTTTTACTACAGAATAAAAATGAAAGGAAAGCCATCAATTCTTTTAAACATTAACAACCTAACAAGCATGAGTTGCAACTCTAGAAAAGTAAACAGAATTATTTGCCATTATTGTTTTTGACTTATTCAGTGTGGCAATCTAAACTAACATAAAGAATTTAAAAAGTACAACATTTAGACTGAAAGAAACGGGCCCAGTAATTCTATTTCACTTTAAAGGATGTTTCGGTTTACTGCTAGTGTGATTAAAATGGCCCACTATAAAGGAAGGTATTGTTGAATGATAAAATAAATTTGCGCAACCCACATGATTCCACATGTTTCTGGTTCTGTTACTGAATTGTGGTTTTTATCCTTTTTTTGTGTGTGTTTTTTATCTCTCGCTGACTTATAATAATGCATAGCAATCATATAGCATACATCCATGAAGTTCATCATAATCTATGCACTTTACAATGTATCGTTCATTTTAAATGTTTGCTAATGATATCAAAACAAAATTTTCATCATCATTCATCTGGTCATGAATACATTACATTATTGCACAAACTTAAACCTTATACCAAAAGGTACTAAAGGTTATCAATAAAGAAAGAAAGACATAATTTAATGTTAGGGTCATGTATGATGATTGATGATTTTAAGTTTGTTTTTATATTTTGCTCTAATTATCCCTGACCTTGATCTGTTTGGGTGACCTGAGTACAGCATTCATTCCCTTCTTTTACTGCAAGGCATTCCTTTGGACACTCTGATAATACAAATGGATACACAACAAATGTATTTCACCAACAACAAAACACTAAAACTCCCTTCCAAAGAAGACCTTGCCTTCATACAATCAATTGTGCAAGACAGAAAACATTGGCAAGAATGAACAGCAAAGATTGGAAAAGCAGCCGAGCCGTCACAGTCAAAGCACTGAGATGTGAAAGGCCCTCATCATCGTTTTATCATCCTGCACATTCAATAAGTATTTGACCCTTGGTCCTTGCTCTTTACCAGGGTTGGGATGGCTAAGTGGGTAAGACATTGGGCTTCCATGGCAAAGGTCAAGGGTTTAGGTGGGCAAGAAAATTCACTTCAATTACCTCACTTGACCCAGATGTAGAAATGGGTACCAATTCTCAACTGAGAGTAATCTGCATCAGACCAGCATCTTGTCCAGAAAGAACTTACTGTGTGCTTCATTCTACTGAAACTGGATCAAGCACCGGCCCTATGAGTAGAGGTGGGTGGTATCAGGTATCTGGTATAGATTCTTTTGATTCCATAGATTCTTTATAAATACTGAGTAGACATGGGGCGTAATGATTACCTGAATGGGTATCCGGTGGGAATCAGTAGAGTTAAACCCAGATTCGGTAGAACAAAATGGACAAGTGACAAATTGTCACTTACTGTATAGAATGCTTTCCCAAGTCTCATTCTCATCTGAGAATTGGTATTCAATTCTACATCTCTGTTGTATACAAATTTCTAAACAATTAATTGTCAATTTCCATTTTTGTATGATTGCAAAAACACATAGTGTGAAAGAGAAATCGGTGGTGTCATTTGCTGTCATCAAGCCCTACAATTTGGCAAATGCATAGCGAAAGAATTATTTGACTGAGCACATTAAACATGAGTAAACATCATAAAGTCACCATCTAGTCAATCCCTTCTCACATGGTGCTGTAAAGAAAATAATGATATAAAAAATACCAATATCGGACTTGATAGATCGATGCTTTCCATAACGTATGCAACCTGATACTTTAAATGGTCAGTAATACCCTATCTAATTAGGAAATATCATTATCAAAATGGTGATACCATAAATTTTCCGGAGGTATCATTATCAGAATTAGATAAATGTCCTACATTGTTGGGAAGTATCAGAATTGGATATATAATATACCCTATGTTGTCAGGAGGTATCAGTATCAGAATTGAATAAATGCCCTACATTGTTGGGAGGTATCGGAATTGGATATTATATGCCCAATGTTGTCAGGAGGTATCAGTATCAGAATTGAATAAATGCCCTACATTGTTGGGAGGTATCGGAATTGGATATTATATGCCCAATGTTGTCAGGAGTTATCAGTATCAGAATTAGATAACTAGCCCTATGTTGTCTGGTGGTATTCTTATCAGAATTGGATAAATGCCCTTCATTGTCAGGAGGTATCAGTCTCAGGATTGGATAAATGTCCTAGGTTGTTGGGAAGTTATATTATCAGAATTGGATAAATGTCCTACATTGTCAGGAGGTATTGTTATCAGAATTGGATAAATACCCTATGTTGTCAGGAGGTATTGTTATCAGAATTGTATAAATACCCTATGTTGTCAGGAGGTATCGTTATGAGAATTGGATAAAAGCCCTACGTTGTCAGAAGGTATTGTTATAGGAATTGGAAAATGACCTAGGTTGTTGGAAGGTATCATTATCAGAATTGGATAAAAGCCCTACGTTGTCAGAAGGTATTGTTATAGGAATTGGAAAATGACCTAGGTTGTTGGAAGGTATCATTATCAGAATTGGATAAAAGCCCTATGTTGTCAGGAGGTATCAGAATTGGATAAAAGCCCTACATTGTCAGGAAGTATTGTTATCAGAGTTGAATAAATGCCATACGATGTAAGGAGGTATCATTATCAGAATTGGATACAGGCCCTACATTGTTGGGAGGTATCGTTATCAGAATGGGATTAATGCCCCATGTTGTTGGGAGGTACTGTCATTGGAATTGGATAAATGCCCTATGATGTCAGGAGGTTTTGTTATCAGAACCAGATAAATACCTTATATTGTCGGGAGTTATTGGTATCGTAATCAATACCATCGATACATCGAGGAACGGGTACCCGGTATCAAAGGTTCCAAAAATTTGGTTTTGAGCTCATCTTTACCCATGAACCAAACAGTTCCTAACGACATAGCTTTTTTCTCTTTTCTTTTCTAGAAGAATTGATACTTTAAACCAAGATAAATGATTCTAAAGAATCTTTTGCTACACAATATCAGAAAACATGAATTAAGTTGTCAATGTTATGTGTTAAAAAACATTCTGATGAAACCCATGGGCCGTTCATGAAATTGTTTTTTAATATGATTTGGCTATTCTTTTTCAAAATTTAAAATAAGGCACGATCATTCCTTGAGGACAACTGTAATTATTATATTCCACTTTTTCTCATACCCAATTTTTAAAAAAGATAAAAAAAACACTCTACCTTCTTTGTCTGATTCAAGGCTTTGTGTACTTTCTGTGCTTGAAAGACAGGGACTGGAAAAAAGATAAGTAATAAAAAAGCAGATTTATGAAGCAATGACAAAAAGGTGTATTCTACAACATAATATTAACTTTTGTCTCTAAAACGAACGGATAAGAGGGCAATTCTAAATATTTCAAAGGTACAAAAGAATATTAACAAGGAGCCAAAAATGAACCTGGTAAGCCCAGCTACACAGAAGCATGTTGTCAAAAAATGTAGGTTGCTTTTCACACAGAGGTTTTCTAATATTTCAAAACACAATGCCAAAAATGCAACACTCATGAATTGATGGTTAAGATACCCATATTATGGCAATTCCAGCTACTGACAAAATATCATTACTATTACTTACTGATTCTCTTCTATTTCAATTCATTTTTCGTAAATATAAAATGTCGAGCTGACAAGCAACAATTTGTCACTTTCTTGATTTACTTTGCCAACTGTGCTCTCTGTTAAAAATATTCGTACCTATTTCACAACACTGGTCACTGAGACTAGTGGAGTAAAGTTACTTGCTCAATGAACAATGAAGCCATGATATTTACCATGGAAGTCTGCTGGCTTAATCTATTTAGCCACCTCACTTCCTGCATCGAAAGGTAATCATACTATAATGGAACCAAGCCTCAAAGTTATGCCTCTACAAGCTTTTTATGGGAGGGCCCTCAAATTCTAAAAGAATACTTACCGCATCTAACTCAAATTGTTAGAACCTCCCAGTTTTTATCAATAGCTGAGTGGTACCCACAAGGACTAAAGTTATTTGTTTATTGGCCTGTCTTTGATTAATACTGCACAGTGTATGGCTCATGGTGCCATCAAAGGGTTATGGACACAGTGGGCTGATCACCTGCTTGTCTGAAACTCTCTGATTCAAAGCATTTCCAGCTCTGTGTTCAGTCATGTTTGGTGGTCATCGGGGTGCCTTCATTGGCAGGTATCTTGTGTGTCTTTCATGACTGGACATAGGGCTGGCCCCAACACTGCTATGTGGTATCAATGGGGTTTGATCAAACAAACAAACAAATATAACTTGACTTAGTGTGATGCATGGGGATAATAAGAGCTGTAAGCTCTATGTAATTTGTTGCTTTCCATAATTCATATGTAAAATGTGAATGGAATGCTTCAGACTCAATGTTCTTAGAACAAGATTGTGTGTCTTATACAAAATACTATCAGTATCGGTGTGCATTTATGTGGAGCACATCCATTAGTGTGCACACATTTTAATATAATCATTAGACTTAGAAATAAAGATTTTGTTGTCAAAATGGCACATTAAATTGTGAAATGTCACCACCACCTCCTCCTCCACCATCACCACCACAAATACAGTCCACGGCCTCTTCAATGCTAATTATTACTCCGTTTGTAGAACTGACTTTTTCTAGTAGTTTAATAGAGAATGGACAGTATCATATCAATCTTACTCACTGTAATAAAAATTCTGCCCCGTTGAGTTCCTCCTCTAAGCAAATGGTCATCATCATTCTTCTGTTACTGGACTCAAAGGAAACTGCTGTCCCATGAGGGGAATACTGTAGATTGTTGTTCTTGCCTCTTTGACAAATTTGGCATTTACAACCAGGCCCGTGCAATGTTTTGCAGTCGCATAATTTCATATCACCACAGTCGATTTCATCAATATTTATTTTCATCTCCCTGGAAGAGATGATAAGGGGCTCTCTAGACTCTCCTGAAGTGATGGAAGTCGGAGACTGCCCAAAATTCTTTTTCTTACCCGAGCAAGAATCTTGATCTTTATCATCTTTGCGCTTTGTTTTCTTTGGATGTACTTGATGCATAGTCTTGATGACAAAAGTGTTACTCCAGTCTCTTTTTAAATTTTCTGAGTCATTGGCAGAAGATGAGCTTGAGTCTCCTTCGGATGACATTTCTGAGCAAGAATCTCCACACACATCTGCTTTATCTTTGTGCTCCTTACAATTTTGCATTTTGTCAATCTCAACACCTAATTCCTTTGATTGATGTCCACTCTCCTCTATGTCAGATAAGCTTTGCTGCTTACAACACTTTCTATTTTTGAATTTTGACGATAATTTTGGTGATACCGATTTTGATTTTTGTTTTGAGCCTCTATGAGAAACCTTAGGAGAAATGGAAGACTGCCTTTTGCAAGGATATCTTATTTTCTTGGGAGACCTGCATTTACATCCTTTTCTTGGCTTTGCCTTTGGAGGAGAAGCTGCACGACAGGTTTGCTCATTTTCATCAGAAAAATGATCACTTGACAAGTTATGAGACTCTAAATCCTCCTCATCATCTTTGCTTTGGTATTCTTTACTTTCGTCCATAATTGGTCCTTCAGCATCACACTGGGCAGAGATGGTAATTTTTCTTTTTGGTGAGGTAGTATATTTCTTCTTTTTTCTAGTACACCGAGGCTCAGGCTGTGACTTAGGAGAAATGGAAGATTGCCTTTCGCAAGGATATCTTATTTTCTTGGGAGACATGCATTTACATCCTTTTCTTGGCTTTGTCTTTGGAGGAGAAGCTGCATGACAGGTTTTCTGTTTTTCTCTTTCTTGTGGCTCATTTTCATCAGAAAAATGATCACTTGACGAGTTATGAGACTCTAAATCCTCCTCATCATCTTTGCTTTGGTATTCTTTACTTTCATCCATAATTGGTCCTTCATCATCACACTGGGCAGAGATGGTAATTTTTCTTTTTGGTGAGGTAGTATATTTCTTCTTTTTTCTAGTAGACCGAGGCTCAGACTGTGACTGATGTCCACACTTTTTTACACTTTTCTTAGGAGTGGAGGAGCAGGAATGTGAATGTCTCTGTTTCTTGCAGAGAGATGACAACCGGCGTGGGGGTTTATGTGCTTGATCAGCAGACAGGTTTACATTGATAGTGGGACTGGGACCTTGGGAAACTTGGACAGAAAATTATATCATAATGGTAAGTTTCATAAGTATAATATAAATGAACAATGTGTGTATGAACATAGTATTGATTCTTTAAATATATATTTTCACAATTTAATGACATTATAGATAAAGGTTTATCTGTGTTGAAAAGATATAAAAAGAGAGAAAATTTCCTCAAAAATCGATTTGTATTTTTGTTTGCACATGTTCCTTTAAAAATTGGAAATGAGGGAGAGGAAGATGCAAATATAATAAAACAATTTTTGCAATGAATTTTTATTATTCACTCAGTCATATGACAAATTACTCCCCAAGGCCGTAATTTGCCGATGCAACCTCATGTACAATACCAAAAACCCATGCAAAAATTTTATACTAACAATTTTGATAGCCTGTCATTGCTTCAAAGAAGAGAAATAACCAACCCAGTCATTTCCCATGAATATCTGATACTAACGCTTAAACAATGCATAGAATCTAACAAGACCTTTTATGTAACCAAGAGAGAGTAGCAGATACGATATTACACATCTCTAATAATCACCCACCTGGTCGACGTCTCTTAATGATTTTGTTTCCACTTTTACGGACACAGTCTCGACTTCTTTCACTAAAACTGCGATCTAAAGATTCTGTTCTTGCAGATGATGGTCTGGTTGTTGAGAAACATAATTGAGGTCTGATTTGTATATTGCGGCAAATTGAATCTTTTACTGGTGAAAATGTTTCTCTTTTTTTGTTTGTTTCCTTAGTGAAATTAGTTCAGTGTACTCTCTATTGAAAATTTCACAAACTCTTGATTTTTAACTCATCACAAGACATAATGCCTCTCTGTTGATAACTGTCATTAATTTTTTTCACAGAAGTGTAGGGCTTAGAGCATTGATGCACATTGGTGCACAGGCCATTTGTTCAACATCTATATATATAAAGCTGTTGGGTTCGATGGCTAAATCCAAACTACTCTCTTAATACTGTTTGTACATTGCTGAAATTTTTACACAAGGTACAAAATAGTTGTGATCGTGTTGTTACGCTGTCAGAATTGTAGTAGAACGGACCGTTGATTTGATAGAAAATGCTTTGTTTCTCAGAATTTTATTTATTGACATTCATCATAGTTTTCCTTACTTCCGCCTTTTCCTTTCATTGAGTAAAATGACGTCATTGTTCTATGAGCACACGGTGCAATTATGATATTGATTCATTCAATATCAAAGGCATGCGCATCATATTATATCTATATGAAGGTGGGAGTCCCTCTGGGTTACCTTTCATCTATGGCAGAATATCATTGTTTATATCATAATATGATATTACATTTATAAACGGGTTGACTAAAAGTAATCAACAGTTATTGATTAAGTGCATGGCATCCCTGATAACCTGATAGCCGCCGGGCGTCCCTGCTTGTAAGCTATATGGTTGTTGTTAAATCCCTTTTGTTTTGAGCAGGCTCATTTATTTACATGATTTGAAAATAAATAAACAGAAAAATGAATATAATATGCATAGGCGAATAAATCAATGAAAAAAAAAAAAATGAATAAACAAACAAATGAATAAATATGTCACGAATTGATTTTTGAGAAACAGGGTCTAAAAAATATTTTTTTTTACTCCTCTTCAAAGCTTATTTTCTTCATTGTGTGTTTTACACCCTTTAAACACAAAATTTCACGTGTTCTGGTGCCACAATCACTGATGATGCAAAAGACGAGACAGAAATCAAACAAAGGATTGCCATTGCAAAATCTACATTTTCTACATTAAGAACAGTGCTCATCAACTCAAAATTGAAAATGGAAACAAAACTGGATCTGTTTCAAACAAACATTATTTCATCATTATTATACAGCTGTGAAACTTGGAATTAAGATAAAAGTAACGAGAAAAGAATGGAGGTGATGGAAATTTTCTTGTACAAAAGAGTTTTAAAAATTCTATGGACTGCAAAAGTAACAAATGAGGAAGTTTTGAAAAAAGTGGGCAAAGAAAGGAAATTATTGAAAACCATCAGAAGAAGGGAAATGAAATTCCTTGGGCATTTATGGAGGCATGACTGTTTAGAAAAGTTAGTGGTTGGTGGCTTAATAGAAGGCAAGAGAGCGGGAGGATGGCAAAGACTAAATACCTGATGTGTTTACCTCAGACAAACAGCGACTTCACCAGTAATTCAATCTTTTCACGACAGGCAGAGGACAGGTTGCAGTGGAGGAGTATGGCCAGCAACATACAGATATATGTACACGCTAATTATTTATCATTATCATAACACAAATCTTTGATATCTTTGGTTCATCCAATTTGGACAAAAACCTGGTTAAAGTCATGGTTGTATTTTCATTTTTTGCACCTCTAACTAATTTTCTCTATTGTATGTTTTTACGTCCCTATGACACAAATACTTTGATATCTTTGGTTTTAATCATCCAATTTGGATGGAATAAAAAATAAAATCCTTATAAATTATTTTTCTGTCAAATGCAACAGTGATCTCAACATTTTTATTTTGAGACTTTAACTGCATTTTTGCCTGGGCCCCCACATATAAGTGAATATGATCAATAAATCAATTGTGAAATCTTTCAGTTTGTTTTCTTGAGCTGATATCATTATCTTTCATTATTACCGTCTCATGCAGGATTTAGTGCAGGCTTTACGGCAGCGACTGTGTCTATTATTATGACGATTGTCATCATCATCATCAGTGTCATCATCCTCATCCAGGTCAAGAGCAAGGGATATTGTGATTTCACTCTGTGAATGCCTGGTGCTTGTATTCATCAAACAGGGACTGATGCTGGAGATCAAGTCCATATTATCTTTAGAAGAGAAGATCATATTTTGTTGAGATTAAGTTGGCTGAGATAACCATTGTTGCAATGCAATACAGTAATTACCGCCTAGATACCTGCTGCCATAATGCCTGTTTCTCCTAAATGTCTGCACTCTCAGTGAAACCGTTTGTCTCTCGATATAAATTGCCCCTCTAAATGCCCATTTCAAAAACCAAGATATTATCTTAAGTGCCTGGTCACAATGGCAACTGCAGATATAATTTTCTCCAAACTATCATAAAGTATGTTTGTAAATGACTAAAAAATTCTCCTTTTTTTATGTACATGTAATCCCATCGCTAATAGGGCTAATTTATGCCCATTAATGATTTTCCATGTATTGTAACCACCCTTCATATGAAGACCAGTGTTCTCTTCTTCACTCTACGCACTGTACTGCACATTCTTTGTCCCATTGGATCGAGTTAGGGACAAGGTGTGAACAGTCTTGTTGCTCCCCTGTCTCACATTGGCTGTATCCGATGTGCCTTGGTTCTTTGCGGCGAGTGATGCAACCCGCCCTCCAACTACTTAAATATCGGAGGTAAATTTTGAGTTTCTGAACCATACTCCATAAACTCCCTTGGTTATCACCCCAATTTTTTGCCTGACCTATTTTCCCATCAATGCCTGTGTCGCCTTAATGCCTGTTTTCTCTGCTTCCCAAATGCTGGGCATTAGGCGGTAACTACTGTATATAAGTAATACAGTTGACTCCTCTTAATTGCAACCAGGTAAATAGAAATGCTGCTTAATCCCAACTTTTCCCATGAAATGAAATTATTTTTCTATAAAAGTCACTGATTAATCGCAACTCACTTCAGATGATCCCAAAACTGGCTACACATTGCCTCTCATTTTTGTTCATCTTTTTCCTGATTGTGGGTCTGCAGCTGCCTTTGTTCAATCATTAAGCAGCGCCCCTAGCCCTTAAGGCATGCAACAGACATATCTAGTCTTCAAATAGTGAAATGCCCTTAAATTACAGGGCCCATGGCCAACTCCGGTTCATCGCAATTTCCGATAATAGCAAAAAAATTTGCTGCTCCCATCGTGTTGTGATTAAGCAGAGTCGACTGTACATATTCTAATCAAGTTTTGAAAGAAAAGATGTAAAATAAGATAATAATTCTGAAAGGACTTTCTACATCATTTCCTGGTTTACCTTTCTGTGTCAGTTTTATTTTGATGAATAAACTTTCCTCAAGCCTCTCAAGCTATTTACATCAACTAAAGCAATTCCTTGTCTTTTCAATATCAGTGATGACCTTCATCCACATCTTTGAAGATTTACTCCATGGTTTAGTTTCTATCGATATACATTCATCATGTGATATATAATTTTGTTCATTCATTTTATTTACAATCCCAAATGTAATTAATATGCTTTATGTTTAATCCATCTATTTCAACTTCTCTAATCTGAGTATTTCTTATTGCATTTATTCTAGTTTGCCAACTGATCTTCTAAAAAACTCCACTTCTGTTACCGGTAACCTTTTTTAAATTTCTGCTATCAAGAGCAAAATACTAAATTATAGGTACAGCCATTTTTGTTTTAGTTGTAGGTTATCTTATACTTAAAAAAGATTTCCCTAATTTACCATGAATAGCTATGCAATTGTTGTAAAGGAAACAAGCAAATTCTTATTACAATACCATTAAGCAATCCTGACATATCAAAAGTATTGTCTCCCATGCGTTGTGAATGAAAATTGGATATGCTGTCATCTGTCAATCCACAAGTAATCTCATAGGAAGGTGGTCGTTCTGGAGCATGTCTGAGTAGGATGAAGTGGGAAAGAAATGTTTACATTTCATAACAAAATATTACTAAGATCAGGATGTTTATAAATTGAGACAAACTGAGCAAATCACTATTTTTCCTCTTAGAACTTGCCAGTTCAGTTCAGCTCAGCTAAAAAGAATTGCAGAGCATGATCATCCATGTGTGAGTGCAAAGCTAACCAACAAACTGTCGGTGGTGTACTCTAGGAATGTGTTCATTCACTCCCCTAACAAATAATATTCATAAAACCATGACCTGGTTTAAAAACTATGCGGCAATGCTGATGACCCTAAGGAAAATGTTCCAGTTCACAACATCAGCTGGAATTAGATTGTAGACAACTGTCCAATCCTTGGGAGAAGAAGTTAAAATTAAGGCTTGGCACAGATGCCAAAATCCATTGCCCCTTTAATATGGTGAGGGGATGAAGTAAATGCAATAGATATATATCAACAGTGAACCTAGTACAGATCTTTATTTTTAAAAATTGCAAGCTAACTACATATAGAATCTACGAATTGAAGTAGACATGGGAGTCTCCTTGATATCTATTTTCAAATTAGTCTGTCAATAAAGATTTAAAAAACCCCACCTTTGAAAGCCAGTGTTGGCAGTATTGTTCAAAAGACGGGCAAGTTGACTAATGAATTTCAGGATAGTTTTCATCTCCCTAGCAATAGTCATTGTTTCCTTCAGTCTTCCAACACACTGCCACTCACATTTCTGACGAATCAGCATGGTTTTCAATTTGACCACCAGCTCACAGCAGTTTATCTGTTTCTCTGGATAGCAGGCAGCCTTGGGAAAAAAAGTATTTGCATTCTCTCGTATATGATGAGGGCTGACACAATGAATACATTCATGAAATTGTTAGAAAATTAAAACATAGATTAATTAATAAACAAATGAGAGCAAATTAGTAAGTAAATCAATTAATGATTTAATTGAAATGAGAGTACTATTTCATTAATCTCTAAGAATGTTAATTAAGAAATGAAAGCTAATGATTGGAGCAGTGAAATTGAAATACAAAAATGTGGATGATGATAAAAGATTTCTTCTTACATTTCATTTCATCAAATTACACACAATTGATTGATTGACATAAGCGTGAAACATTATTGACTCCCTTATACCCTCCTTATTCACATGGGAAAAGATTGCTAGTCTCTTGTACAGTAGACAATTGCTATCCAGAGAAATACAATTAGCCAATATTGGTAGGGTATGATATACAAACCTTCTTTTCTTGTTTTCTTAGTTTTGTTATCAATTTTATGATCCTTTCTGCATCATATAAAGCCTTAGCTGTACGTCTATTAAGAGTGGTCACCAAATTTGGATTCACGAACTTGTAAAGCTGCTTTTCAAACATTGCTGCTTTGTGACGGGCATCTAGAAAAGATTAAAAAAGACTAGATATCAATGTTTACATACTTTTACATAAGGTGTAGTATTAATAAAAGCTTTTGCAATTCAAAGATGTCAAACTTAAACAGTATTTGATCAATATGCAGCCAAAGTTTACATACACATAATTGATCCACTTTGATAAGATTAAAAAAGAAAAAAACCCCACAAAAACTGCAGGCTTTTGGATCATATCTAGAATCCATAACATTAGCAATAATTTTTAATCATATAGAAAAAGAACTAAACACATCCTGATTGCTTAGTTTACAAATGTTGGTATTCCTATCACTTTCACATTGGATTGCAAAATAGCAATATTCGAGATATCAGTCCAGAACAGCAAGATCTCCCTGTAATTGTATAGCTGAGGGGTATCCTTATCATTTCTGATGAAGACAATTTTGCCCAGTGCTCATAGTCACAATAAAAGTATGTGGATAAATCCTGTCTGATGACCTTTCTGTCTGGAATCCTTGGATCCATTACAGTATTCCCAGCTCTTTGTATTGCCAAGCATGGGGGTCAGAAAAGATTCAAATTTGTGGGTGCTGTATGCCCCATTCAGGGTTGACCATGCACATTGTTTTGCAGAATGAATGTGGTGGGATCAAACTAAAAAAAACAACTTTAGCATACCATCTCATGTTTTCATAGCTAATTTCATTCCCTGGATAAATTTTGCAATTTTGTCACTATGTGGCAACGCACCATTTAAGCGTTGCTTTCTTTTCTGGGTTCTCTTTAACGCTTGAGATGGTGTGAAGCAAAAGCTACCCGATGTCATTTCATGCAGAGTCTCCACCATCAGACATAGAAGATGCTTCAATTTGGAACTCATACAACTCAAGCCTGGAGGATCCAGAAAAAAAAAATAAGGGAAAAGTTGGTGAAACTTTATCGAACATTTACCTCTGAGGTTTCATGTTTTCACCAGCATCATCGGTTGGTTGAATAGAAGATGGTTGGCAAATTGCTCACATCATCAATGAGTGTTGTCTATCTTCTTTCTGCTATCTATCTACCTCCTCATTCACATAAATATCTTACCTTTTCATTATCTGCATTTCTCTTTGTCTGCCCTCCCTCTCTCTATCGTACTCCTTCTCTCTCTCTCTCTCTCTCTCTCTCTCTCTCTCTCTCTCACAACCACACAATCTCTATCACACACACGCCACTCTCTCTCACACCCACACACCCTCTCTCACACACACAAACACACACGTTCTCTCTCTCTCTCTCACACACACACACACACACTCTCTCACACACAAACACACACGTTCTCTCTCTCTCACACACACACACACACACACTCTCTCTCTCTTTCTCACATACACACACACACGTTCTCTCTCTCTCACACACACACACACTCTCTCTCTCTCACTCACGTCTCACACATATAGTCTCTCTCTCTCTCTTTCTCTCTCACACGCACATACACACTCTCTCTCTCTCTCTCTCTCTCTCTCTCTCTCTCTCTCTCTCTCTCTCTCTCACACACACACACACACACA
>JARBEQ010101442.1:0-13961 GCA_030265355.1 Tritonia tetraquetra | reverse complement strand
TCTCTCTCTCTCTCTCTCTCTCTCTCTCTCTCTCTCTCTCTCTCTCTCTCTCTCTCTCTCTCTCTCTCTCTCGCAATGACCTACCAGTGCGGCACATTGTGTAGTGTGTCTCTTCTAGCAAAATAAACAATCGCCTACTACAGATATAGCAATATATATATTCGATGCCAAATTGATGTTAATTCTTTGCACCCGCCTATGTGTACATTAATTATTATTGGTGTGCATCGTGTATGATTTCTTCTACAGAGCTGAGCGATGCTACGTGGTCAATATATTATGACCTCGGTAACTTAAACGTTTCTTGACAGACGTATTCACTCTAAAAGTATATTTGACATCTTGTGGTTGGTACCTACTACCCACGTACCAAGAAGTCTAAATAAATAAAACAACTTTACTACTATGTACCAAGAAACTGTATGTCTAAATAAAGAAAACAACTTTGCCTGAGTACACTACTAGCTACTACTTAAAAGAATATGGCTGTGCGTGGGACGGATGTATACTTGACCCGATTGCTTTAAAAGCCTTCTCTCTATACCTTGTATATACACACAACGTCTGTGTTGACTGGGAATTGGGTCAGCTGCCGAGGAAAAGAAATAGGTCAAGGCATGACAGACACGGTGGGGGGAATCCCGTGATTATTATTCTACCGGTGTATTCTCGACTCTCCCTTCTCATCCCACAAACCTGTAGCATAACTAATGATGTATTATTTTATGTATCATTGTCAGATTGTCGGTTCATGCAGACGCCCCCTTCCATGATCGCCTGTTCCAGTATCGGCGCCTCCTTGAGGGCGCTCAAAGGCCACTCTGAACAGAACATCGTCAACCTACACATGATTACCGGTATTGATATGGTAAGTCTCATTCTTTGCAGTTGAATCTTCTTCCTTGGTGTCTCTTCTCTGGCTCTTCTTCATCATTGTATGGCTCTTTTCGCTCCTTATCCATAACCAATTTGGCTCCTTAAATACAAATTTGGCTCCTTTCTCTTTATGATTTAGTCCTGTAAAGTTTTGAGGCACACAAGACTGGTGCTCAATCTAGTAGTAGTAGTTTTAAAAAGGATTTTGTTATTAAAGTCAATTATTGATAAAAAAGCAAAACAAATTCCTACCTTCTATGGCATCGCCCTATTCAAAGTACTCTAAAACGAACAACCAACAATTTTCACACACTAGACTAATACTAATACCATTCTCATTTCCAGGACCTTATTCGATCTTGCATGGAGCAAGTAGAACAGATTGTGAGAACATGTTTCACCCCAAGTGCCCCGACAAACCAGCATAGTTCCGTGGAGCAGGAAGGCAACAACCCCAAGCAGGAACAGCCCACCACACCTACAGATGTGCGGGAAATCAGCATTGTGGCCATGGAGAGTTCGAACCCTCCACACCCTCAGGCCATTCCCCTGGTATACTGAATTACTCTACACCAAACTCAAAAACAAACAAACAAACACTTTTTGGGAAAAAGATCTGAACTTAATCTCCTGTGTTGTTGATGATAATATAATAGCACAACAAAATTCCAAGAAAAACTTCAGTGGAAATCCCCACCCCCGCCCCCCACAATTTTATTATTTTTGGATGCACAAAGAACCATCTGCTCGTTTTGAGGCAATCTTCACACCCTTCGACCCAGAATGGAGTTTTGGCTTTCTCCACCAGTGGTTAGTTATTGTACAAAGAGACAACATATTTGTAGCCGTGATTGTGTTCAATTATTTATTTGAAAATTTTTTATTCTTTCTTTCTTCGTTTACTTGAAATGTTATTGTGGAGTTCTCTTTTTGTTTAGCATTTTATTTGTTAATTTTTAAAATGTTTTGGTCACAAGTGATTTTCAACACCTCCAGAGAGCAAGGAATGGTTTTGTGTGTATCTCTTTTTTAAAGATTTTATTGCCTTAGCTTGTGCTTTAAAAAAAAAAAAAGATGTTTTATAAGTAAGATGTCAATGCCTCAGAACTGTGATACAATTCTGAAGCGTTTGCTTCCTTGCTGTATATGAAGGTATATCCCTGAAAAATGTTAGGCTATCTTCCAAGGATACACACACCTGCCATTCAGGTTGGGAAACCAGACTCTGGAGGGAATCGTCTTTTTCAGGTATTGTCTAGTAGTTTTTATTGAGGACCTGGCTGCATGAACGTCAGAGGTTAGAGAACAGCATGGGGAAAAAGAAATGGGATTTTGAGATTTTAATTTGATCGTTTTTTTGTTGAAATAATTCGATTATATCGAGCATAACAAATTTAATTTTGTACAATGTTTTCGGAACGATGCTTTACTTAAAAAATTTTTGCTTGTTTTTGTAAAAGGGAATTTGGAAATTTTTGTCATGACCCTTATGGTTTATAGATATTGTACACAATTACTTTCGATAAATTTAAAACATTTTTTGAAATTATTAACCTTTTGTATCTAACCTTTTTTTTTCCTTTTCAAAATACCAACCAATTATTTTGAAAAAAAAACCTTAAAAAAAACATCTGTCTTAATACATTTGCAAATCATATATTTTTCTTTGTAAAACTGTGACTACAGCGGACAAAAAAAAAATACACAAAAGAATTTTGAAGTTGAATAATAATTATTTAAAAAATGACCACAAAAAAAAGATGAAGATGATTTGGTATATAAAAGGAATTAAAACTTGTCAGAAGGCGGCTGTAAATTTCCTGCGCTGTCATTTGTGTTCAATAGCTTAGGGGAGTATAACACTACTCCCTACTTTTAGTGGCTGGGATTTTACCCGTCTGGCACCGACAGTTTTAATTCTTTTTCAACCGGTTTCTTAGAAACGTTATACCAAAATATTTTTTGAAACAACCTCAACTCCACATGCATACAATAATTTATCTGCTACAGTAAAAAAAAAAATTTAAAAAATGTATATATTATATTACGATAAGAACCATATTATTATGAAATTGGTAAATCGTTAAACGTTTCATAAGATTGTCAATATTAAAAAAAGTATATTTTAAAACTTTTCTTACTGTGTCGGAGGTGTTGAGGTGGTTTCAAAAAACCTAGAACAAAAATATTTGGTGTATTCATAAACAAACGTAGAACTATGCTTGCTTTTATAAACTTGCTTTACACAAACTCGTTACAAAAGATAAAAGGACAAGTAACAAGATGTTTGGAGAAGATGAGAATAACAACATTCATGTCAAACTTTGAATTATTTTCATTATGATTTTTTATTTTTTTTCATGAAGATGGAAATAAGTATTTGCAGGATTGATTTGTTCATTAATTTATGTACACGAAGCATGTGTTCAAACCTCGTCAAGAGGATTATTTAAGTCAACAAAGACAAAAGAATGAAAAAATTTAATCTTTCAAGGTTAAAAAAGCATTTTTTTAACCATAATTGAAGGTTTCTTGGGCGAGGTGTGCTAGTAACAACACTGATACAATTTGCTTCATGGTAACATTTTCCAAGGAAGATGGCTGTCATGTATGCAGCACTCTCTTCATACCATGATTTTACCTGAAAAAGAGAGTGTCTGTGTGTATGCATCCCATCTAGGAATGTGAATCAGTGCAACAAATGGAAGTGTTGTGACACGGCACACAAAGTGAAAGGGATAGAGAGACAGAGAGAGAGATTGATTGACTGGAGTGAAGTAGATTTATATATAATCAACTGAGAGAAGAATTTCGAGAAGAATTATGCTTTATGATAGCGATAGGGTTTTTTGGTGTTTTTTTTCTTTATTATAAAAGCGAGATTGGTATCGAAGGTATTGTGAATACTTGGAAATATTTTTGCGTTGATGTGAAGACGATTTCACTTCCTGCTCTACAAGTGTGAATTGATTTTTAACAAAACAAATAAATGTTAGTTTATTATATTATTTTATTTATGATTTTTGTCTTTTAAAAAAATGCATTTTGTGTTATTATTACGTACACCTAAACTCCTAGTGTCATGCTGAGTGAGTGCCTTGGACTCTTTGCTTATAATTATTATTGATAATATTATTTTTGTTATTATGTATGATAGGATGACATTTATTCTGAATTTTATATCAAATGGATAAATAATGAGTAAATACTGCTATTCATATCACCAATGAAACCTTCATTTGTATATGTACCATCTTTCTTGTATCGTTCCTTTTCATCTCTTTTATCTCTGTCGGAAGTGAAAATATTGGCATCGTAATCGCCTCTAGCTGCTACCCTTATTATTATTTTCCTTCTCTGTGCTTTTCTCATCATTTGCTTTTTGAACTTTGGCGTGTGTCGAAATAACTATAAAGCTCTCAACAAATGAACCAGTCTTTTTGCTTGCATTATGCATGTAGCTTTCTCATTGGGTTTCTTTTTTTAACTATCTAAAGTATATATATCATTTCTTTTTTCTTCAGCAACATAGTATGATAATAACTTTGTCCCCTCCCCATGATAATGGATTCATCCCATGACCTTTGCATTATAAAATTAAGGTATGTTCATAGGGATTGAATTCAGTATAAAACTGCCCCAGTTATTTTCTGTAATAATAGTAATCATCTCCAATATTGAGATGTTTAGTAGATCCTGTCTCTATTCTGTTTCACGACGCCTTCTCCACCATTTTCCCAGTGTTACAGGGGCTTCTCTTCTTCTCCTCTTCCCCTACCCTCTAACCCCCACCCCTCAAACTCTTAAGGCCTATCATCCCCCTGCCCTGGTGCTTGTGATATATAACTACAGGGATAACTCTTGTTGCCCGGACGGTTTGGGCACGAGAGTTACCCCACCCTGGTTACGACTACTGCTATGTATGGCCTTTGCTATCTGTGATGAGGCTTCCACGTTTGTTTGGAGCGACCTTGAAAACAAATAAAAACAACCTTTTCATGATAATTTTTGTGATTATAGATGCACAAGTCACACACAAAATAACTTGGAAGGGACATCAGTTTGTTTCTTTTTGATTTTTTTTTTTTTATGATTATCTTTATTTTTATCATATTGTGAATTTATTGAGGCAATTATTATTTTTTCTAAAGTTAAATTTGTTTTTATGTTTAATATTTTGTGTTTAAGAATGATTATTTAGACAATTTTGAATTGTATTTTTATTTTTTTTTATTTTCGTTTTTGTTGGCTATTGTTTTCTAGCCATTTGTTTAGTGTATTTTAAAAAACATTTTTTAAAAATTGATGAAGTGACGATACTGATGTGTTCATTGATAATATATTGAATTTGATGGATGAATTTTGTGTACGCCTGTTATGAATAAAAAATAAAAATTGATTGTTTATAGATCATGCACAGATGAGGATCAGAAAGTTTTATTTTAACAATGAAAAAACAATATTGTTTCGTGGAGTTGCAAAATACCATATAGTATATTATATTGGCTTTTATATTATCATGTTGTGTGTTTCAGTGCACATTTGATGAATTGTCAGGTTGTTGCATAGTTATCAGTAGTGTAATACTAATGGAGATATAATGATCTTATAGCCACAAACCTGTACTGTATAATGTAGAAGTAGATAGATTGTGTAATATATCATAGACTATAGTTATTGGGGGGAAACGTTTACTTTTTCTATAATCTGGCCACAGTATCTATCCCTTTAGAAATCCTGCAGACTTATAAAAAAGTGTTTAGAGTACCTAAATGAGTCTATTGGATTAATTGTTTGTGTGCAGATTATCTCAGTAACAGCAAAGCTGGCTCTAAATTTTTAAAGTTTTAAATGGTACTGAAATTAAATTGTTATGTTGTAGTGTGAGTACAGTGAAGAGCAGGGAAGTCTATTTAGTATTATGGAAAATTTAGAATATTGGAAAATCTGTAGGTATGTAGCAACTGTTTTTATATTGGAAACCTGTATGTAGCATTGTTTTCAATGGTTTTTAGTTTAAAAATTTAGTTATAGTTTTGTTGCTGGTTTGTTATCTGGTGGATTCATTTCCCCCCTCCTCCTTCCCCTCTCAAAACACAAGGGACCAAATTACGAAGAGACCAATATGATTATTCATGATGTCACCGTATGTATGCTGATGATGTTGTTGAAATTTGAGCCATTCATTTTTACTTATCATCATTCATTCTCCTCATCAACATCATTTGTCATTTTATTATTCCACAGATCATCATCCTCATTGTCATTTCTATCATCAAATTTCATTATTGGTTTTATCATCACCATTGTTATTTACATTTCAATGACATACTTTCACACGTTTCATATATTATATGTATAAGCGTATTTGTCCTCATCTCTCATATGATTTCATATAATAATATTGCTGGTTTGCGGGGGAAACATGCGTTAGTGCCATTTCCTTACTGGGTTAGTAGATGTCAAGGCACATCTTATGTTAAGATGTTTCAGCCTTTCTTGGAAAAGTAATTATTTCACTAATCTATAATGGATTGGGTGTCTTAAATTAGCAATCCTCTAATGTTTTGATCAAATTTGATATCTCTTTCTGAATTAATTAGTAATTTGTAAGATTGTGCTGTGTTACTAGATAAGTCAAATTTTTAATAAGGATACAAATATTGTGTCCCGTCCACAGCCAGCAATATTGTATTATGTCTCCCATTGTACTTCCACCACCATCCGCCTTCTGAACCCACATAGCTGTCTATTATGAGTTTTGTCTCAATACCTCAACTGATACCTCCATCCATACCTCAAGAAAAAAAACTTTTTATTTCATTTCCAATATCAAAGATGTTTTGTCTTTTATTTTATTTTTTTCTCCAACAGAATCAGTATTTTGTTTTTTTTTTGTAAGGGGGAGTGTTTTATTGTTTCTTCTGTCTCGGAATAACCATGTTTTATTCAGTTTTTGTTTTGTGTCAATATCTAACAAATTTTTAAGACCGGGGTTTTTTTGGGGGAAAAAAGAATATACCAGTCTCTAAAGTATCTGTCACTTGCCTCGTCTCACTTGTTATTATGTCTAAAAATACCTCTTAGAATTTCTTGGTAGAGAGTCCAATAACCTCATTAGGTTTCCCTGTCATTTCCTAACACTGGAAGACAAAATTATATAATTTATATGTATTTTGTTTTGCTCTTTGATTATTATTATTATTATTATTATTATGTTATTATATTTTAGATTTTGATCATTGTAATGGTTTATATGTTAAAGAACAACATTGGGACACAAAGCATAAATAAGTCTTGCTTGCAAACTTTCTCACACAACCCTATCAAGTGACTGTATCAGTGTATCAGCTCCTCCCCCTCCCCTCCCAATGGTCCCCGTCGTCAGCATACATAGTTCTCTTAGACATGGAGTCTTTCAATGGTGCCACGTCCCGCCCCACTGTGCTGTGATAATTTACAGGGACGGGCCTGGTGCAATCCACTACAATGTGTGTCTTGTTGTGTTTGTGTAGTAGTAGAATAAACTAAACAAACTAAACAGTCCTCCTTCCCCAACCTCCTTAACATCTCTGCTGTCTCTCCCCTTCTAAACCCCCCCCCCCCCCCCCTCCCGCCCAACCTAAGCTAAGCCATCAATCAAGTGTTTTTTTTCAGTAGGGACCACATATTATTAATGTCATTATCATTATTTTCATCCATTGTGAAGAAATTGAATTCTTATTTGGATTCCATTATATTTTTTGAGAATTGTTAATTACTCGTTTGTTAATTACATTTTATGTGAAATTTGAACTCCTATCTTGGATTATGCATTGTTTGTTCCCGGTGTGGTTGTGTGCCTTGCTTTATTCATTCTCATCAGAAAAGTTTTCTGTACTGGTACTAGATATTGTTTCATTCTATAAATATATTAAAACTTAATAGGGCAATTTGAAATCGAGTTGTTATCATTTTCCAGCTTGATTTTTTGGAGTAATTAATTTAGATTGGTCCTCAGGTTTAACGATATATTTTATTCAAATTTCCTCTCTGAAAAACTTGTATTGGTTTGGCTCTCAGGGTCTTTTGGGATAAAATTGTTAAAGGCTCCTTGATTGAGTATATTAGATATTGTGTGGTATGATTGTGTTCATGTCTTATAGTGTGTGGATGATTTGTGTTTTGATTTTAATTTTTTTTTTAATTGAAGGGTGAAATGCGTCAAACAATGCAATTATTGCAATGCTCCCAATGCACAAACTACATGGGTATATTAATGCTATTATTATTATTATTGATCCCTACTAGATACCAACTATTTGCCTCTAGTGTTTATTAATTAATTAAGAAAGAAGAAGAAGACCAAAACAAAGTGGACAGATCTATGAATTGATAAAAAAAATAACTCCTCAGTTTAAATTTTTTTTTTAATGGCTAAACGAGATGGTATTTTTGGTGTGATTTTTAAAATGATGATAGATATTATTAGAATTAAAGTGCCCACTGCTAGTGACATCATGTATGTATGTATGATACCATTGATTACCATCCCCCTATGATATATTGAATCGCCCTAACCATGTCCTGTCTCACTGTCTCATTCATATTGAGTAGAAATGGTCCATATTTTTTGTAAGTTGTTCAGAAGAGTGTATAATAATAATATCAATATTGTAAGAGAGAGAGAGAGAGAGAGTCCTTGCTGTGTGTTGATGAGCAGCAGACTATGTGTGTATGTCATGACCCCTGACCCCAAGTCCCAACCTCCCCCAAATTACTCTTTGTTTTGTGTAGCTGCTTGTCCGCAGAACTCTTTGGTAGATTTCTGTAGCTCATCTCTTCCATCTCCCAATCGCCCATCATCCCCATCTTCTGTCCAGTGCCGTGGACTAAGTACTATGTATGTATGTAACTAGTTTCCCCTCCCCACTCCTTATCGTTTCACCTGAGTGAGGTGCCTCAACGTGTGCCCAGGGGGTGCCTCGAACCAATGTGATACATGTACAATAAATAAAGGGGAAAGGCACCCCCTGTGGACACTAGAGGTGACCCTTCATGGCAATATCATCTTCCCGTTTCCATTGCGTACAATTTGATGACGCGTCATCAATATTTGATGACATTGGCATCATCATCATCGATATGTTCATTGTCCCATTATGTTTGGGTTAACGTTGTTGTTATTCAACCCATTAGACTTCATTTCAGTGTTGATGTCATTTGTGGACAGCCTATTAGGAGAAATGATAACATTCATTATTGGTCTAAATGCATTATAAATTCATTAAATCATTGTTTTTATATCAATTGAAAAACACCACTGGAATTACTACATTCTACTTGTTAAGTTTGATTCATTTTTTTGTTCATGGTTTATGGCTATGTGGATTTTTGTTCGCTATACCGTTTTGATCTTTTGCTGTTCAATAACATTTGAAGTTATGTGGTAAGTTTCAAACTAAAAGAAAATTCTGTTCATTTCAGTTTCAGTTTTGAATTATTTTTTTTTTGTCCCATCAATTTCTACTTTGATTTAACAGGCCCTGAAATTTTGTAAGACTTGTGGCTAAACAAAAGGCTTTAATTGTTCAGTCATTTATTATAATACAACCACTGACATTGACGATGTTAATGATAATAATGATGATAATATTGCCCCAGGCGTTTGTTGATTGTTATGACTACCGTAGTTTGTTGATTGTTTTCTCATTCGGATCTTCATTCATTCACAATGTCATCAGAATACCATTCATGAATGATGTACATACAACATGTTTATTATAAAAAAAATAAAAGTACAGTTTTCAACACTAACCTTTCAGAGTTGTCGAGTCTTTTTGTTTGGTCATGTCATTGACGCATAGTGTTGCAGGCACCACTTCCTCAACCTTGATTTGTTTGAAGCCGTGTGGCGGGCGCTGAAATGACCTTTCTGTGTCGGCAGAGCCCTAAAACAGCAACAAGCAACAGATGCGAAAAGGAACAGAAAGAGAGGGAGAGGTGGGGAAGAGATATGATAGAGAGAGAGAGAGGGAGACAGAAAGAAAGATGGATGCAATTTGGAAACAGAAAGGCGCTGTGTGATTAACACGTGCTTTTTGCTGTCTCCCAAAGCTGATTTCCAAAGTTGAATTAAAATATGCCCTGATACAACAGGGGTCAAATTTAACATGTTCTGACCTTACTCCACTCTGAACCAGACTTTAGCCCGAAATTTTTGACCTAGATAAACAAATTATGGGACACTGCTGATAACAAGGACCAAGTTCCAACTCACAATATCTGCTGGAATTAGCCTGTAAACAACCGTTGGACGCAAAGAATTCAAGAGCACAATACAAACACTTAATCTGTAGCTGTAAAACTTGCGATAATACACCAGAGGTGGAATGCAAGAAACAACGAAAAAGAAGAGGGGTCTCACAAAATGATTAAGTAAACGGACGTTGAAACTCTGGTAGGAGTTTTCTTCACCAAGACACTTGAAGACGATTTGGAACCGTGGACTTCCGATCCCTGAGTCAGCACTTTACCACTGCTCCAAAGAGGAGTGCACTTACTGAGGCCAGTAACGCACTAAGTCTACGATCTTTAACTACAAAAATATCCCAAAACTAACGGTGGTCCGATCAGTCCAACCTGGAAGATTCCAGTTACTGGATATCCAGGGCTTGGGAGAATGAATGTCAGAAACGTTTGTTTGATCAAGTGCCATTGATACCGCAAATCAGTGTTGGGACCAGCACCATGTTTTCCCCTAAATGGTGCACAACACACATGCGCGCGCACACACACACGCACACACACACACACACACACACACACCACTGCCAGATTAACCATTAGGCAAATAAGGCACGTGCCTTAGGGCCAGCCAAAAATGATTGATGACAAAAATGATTTCCCCCATATTTTTATGAAAATAAATGCCATCTTTCTTCATACGCGTTTGTCCTTCGCTACGCCCATAATAATATGAGGGATCACCAACCTGTGGAACGTTTTCTGACAATTTATCAATATCTCCAGACCCACAATGCAGAGTCTTGCTGACAAAAAAAATGCTCTGATCAGACATGGTAATACCAGCAATATGCCTGGTATTTACACTGGCATGAGGCGGATCTTGAAAAAGAATAGTTTAGTGGACTATAATCTTCGCGCTGCCGACTCTTTGAATCTAGTTGGTCAAACAGCTGTGGATTGTTGCGTTGTTGAAACAGTTTCATGTTTTGATTTGATTGCGTTCTTTGTAGCATCAACACATCGTTGGGATGTCCTGATGACCCACGTTAAAGAGCAACCCGAAGAGAGCGGCTTACCGAAACAACACTCGAAGTATGTTTATATCTTAGGGTTCAGGGACACGGAACAGATGTTCTCATTGGTTGACATGGCTTGGTAATCGGGTGAAAATAGCGACAACCTTTTCCAAAACACACATCGGGTAATCGATGGTCTACAGAAGCAGTTTTCAGGGGGTAATCGATGGTCTACAGAAGCAGTTTTCAGGGGGTAATCAATGGTCTACAGAAGCAGTTTTCAGGGGGTAATCGATGGTCTACAGAAGCAGTTTTCAGGGGGTACCACCAGTATCAAAAGTGCTCTCCAGGAAATATCTCGGGATGCTACTCATAATGACAGCACAGGAAATGAAGCAGATGGATTGGCCAAACACTTGGACACCATTGCAGTTGCCCTTGTGTGTGACCTTTGGAATCACATTGCCGCGCTTCAACCACAGTAGCACGTTGCTGCAAAGTCCCACCATCGAATTAACACCAGCTATTTATTGCTCATCAGAAGATCTTGGATACATTTTTGGATGAATGCCGAGAGAAGTTTGACTATTATATTATAATATGAGCAGCAAGCACGTGATCGCTTTTGTAGCAGCACATACAAATCAAAATGTCGGCCAGTACCCAAGCGTAAGAAGCATGTCAGTGATGGAGATGCCACAGATGCTGTAGAAGGGATGTCGGGCCAGCATTGGAGGAAACCAAGCCCTGATCGTCCGGTGTTGTGTCTCTGTGTAAGACAATGTACTCTGCTTATCTCGCTCGACTCAAGTGTAATTAAATACCCGGTTCGATTCTTGCTGTTGCATACCACTGTTTCCTCTCTATTGTTAATTATTGTCCTTTTTGCTATCTCCAGGAAAAAGAGAGACCACAGAAGGTGAACGTAAAAACATGGGCTCCAGCCGCAGAGTGTTAAAAAACAAAAGAAAAAACACAACAGACGCGAACAATGTGATAGCACAAGAACAAATTTAGCCATAGAGAAAAACAAGTGGTATGCAACAGCAAGAATCGAACCCACACCTATCAGCGGTAACTCCACATCGCCAGACAATCCGCGACCCCGAAGAAAGACATTAGGGTTTTGACACGTGTGGGAAAAAGCCTAGACTCTTTCAACGTTAAAGCGTACGTTATTTGACGTAACAGAGATAAAAAACCAGCCCCATTCTTTGGAAAGAGTTGACACATCATTCTAATTGAACTCACCCTACTGTGTCGCTATAAAAATCACGTGAGACTGCACGCAGTGCGTTCTATTGAATAGGGTGAAAAGACACTGGCGAATGGTGGTCTTGTTCAAACCACGACACACTGCTGCACGATCCCCACAATACCATTATGCGGCCTTGACCCCCGTGTGTTATATTGACCTTTCGTTATCAAATAGGGCGCTCTCATGTGATTCGTGAACCTTACGCCCAATATTAGGAGATTCAAAAAAAATTGAACTTTAATGATCTTCAAATGTCAACAGTTGTGTAAAATTGATACCTATAAAAACAACAGCACTTCGTACCTCACCCCAACCACCCCCCCCCCTTTCCGTTGTCCATTTCTCCCACCACCACGAGGCACACATGGTTCTGTCAACTTTATATTGTCGGATACGGACATTAAAATTGAGAACTGCTGAGCTGCTGCTTATCGAAATGAACAATACTGTGTCAAAGGGTGTCGAACCAACAACTTTATAAAGGTCTCTCATTATAACACTAAAACATTGTCCAAACCGCACCACTCATCCTCCCTCAGGGTTCTACCACACGTACCGACCAACCCGCACCATCCTCTTTCATATTAGGCACCCCCCCCCCCCTTTTTTCACCCTTTCCAAAACCACACACACTTTACTTCATTCTACCACAATTTTGTTGCTGACTTCGCAATAACCGTGCGGTTCAAGCTATTGACACCTTTTAAATGCCTTTTGAAAATATTCAAATTCGAGTTAAATGACAGCATTTAAATATAAATGGAACGGTATTCAATCGGTATCGATACTGCTGAGTACATCTTCTTTACGATTTCTAAATTTCAAATGGATTGTGTATAGGCGTAGGGGGTTCCTGTGGCTCAGATGTATGGTTCTGGGCTTTGAAGCGAAAGGTGCCTGGTTCGAATCCCAGCGGCGACAGCTGTTGTTTTTCTTCACAAAAATCGGTATGAACCTATTTGCCACTCTCCTGATCCTATGAAGGTATGTGGGATCAAGAACCTAGTCCTATCTGAGACGGACGATTAATTCGGAGGTCCCATATGCAATTTGTTCACGGTAAAGAACCCTTGGCAGTTGGAAATCGAGAAGAGTAGGCCGAAAGGCCGCTGTCCGGGCAAAATTAATTCCTATCACAAATAAGTTTTTAAAAAGTCACAGTGGGCTGATCACCTGCTTGGCCTAGTATCTTGATCCAGACTAAATCCGCCTCATAGAGCTGGCCCTACACTGTAATGGTAACAGATAAGAAAGAAATAGTGTATATAGGTATATCACTTTTGTTCATCTTTGAGGCTATTCTTCTGACACTACCACATTTTCATTCTCTATTGATTTCGCTGGGAATGGGGAAGCACTCAATGGCTGCGTAGCTTGAATCCTACACGATACCAGTTTAAGGGGTTTCTGGACGGTTCTGACAATTTTTTTTCACAGTGGGTTGATCACCTGCTTGGCTTAATATCTCGATCCACAGAAATCCAGCCTCATAGTGCTTGCCCTACACTGTAATGGTAAAAGGGATTGGATGAGAGAGAGCGAGAGAGAGAGAGAGAGAGAGAGAGAGAGAGAGAGAGAGAGAG
>JARBEQ010101331.1:0-13962 GCA_030265355.1 Tritonia tetraquetra | reverse complement strand
GAATGCTAGTGCCGAAGCGCCTAACCGGCAGCTCGCACTGTATACTCCCCATGGAGTTGAGAAGGATACAGGAGTGTCATGGCCTGCCGGGGTAAACTATACATTGTAAAGCGCATAGAGCATGATGAACTTCGTGGATATGCGCTATATAAGGGACAAATAAAGTGGGTTTTTTTTTTAATCCCCCCAAAAAATCATTCTATGAGGGTCTTGCGTAATTATGACAATTAGTTTTTACATCATTCATTTGTTTTTTCACTTATTAGTTTATTTCCTTCCAGTGTAGTCTTGAATTGCACATCATGAGATACGTAATTTGGGAATCTATCGTTCATCGCCAAAATGTTGAAAACATGCAACATGTTATTTTAGGAGAATCAAATTCGCTTTCATGTTTTAGAGGGTGTGCATGGTGATAAAAACGTATAATGCGGATTATAAAACAAGATAAATTCGATTCTGATAACGTGTAGCAAAGATATTTACAAAAACACATTTTCAAATGTAAAAAATGAGAGTCATGAAATGAGTTCTTTACTGATATATTCAACCTATAAAAGTTCTTTTTGTTGAAAAAACGTGATGAAATCAGTTTTTGTCTCTCCTATAAAATCTTGAAAAATCAACTAAGCAAAACAGGCTCTTAAGGGACAACATGCTTTTGCTTAGTTTTTTGTTCTTAAACCACAATATGTTCGGAAGAATAAAGGACATTTTTTTGTATTCTTGTAGGGAGGGAAATAATGTATTTTTTGTAAACAAGTTGCACCAAGTTATAGTGAAAATTTGATTTAATCTCAATTTTAATGGTGATGACATTTTTTGTCATTTTCAATGAAAATTTGTAATTATTTCAATTGAATAAAATTATTTTTGTAACACTTTTTGTGTTTAAATTTGACTTGTTTCATTGTCTTCTGTCAAACAGACCATTCTCAGAGGCCTTCAGATGATATGCATGTGACAGCGCTTTGTGTAGGCGAATCAAAAAATCATGAGGATGCAGAATCACACCCCAAATCATCAACTAATGATGTTAAACTTTCTGTTATATGTGGTGTATCATTAAGGCGTACAAAATCTCCTCCAAAAAATGAAGCTCATCCCGTGTCAGGCAGCAGTAGAACAGTCCAACTGATGAATGAAGTGAATGAAACTGTGAGTAGTGAGTCGTGTATGTCAAGGTTGATCACAGACAGGAATGAATGTGATGCTTGTGATTTCCTTCTACCAGAAAGTCAACTTGTGCCATACATTATTTCAGTGTCGTTGGTTGAACAGGTGCAGCCTGTGGAACAAGTGAGTCCGACTAAAAAGAAACCATCTCCAGTGCCTGTGAAACCTGTTCCAGTGAAGGAAGACCCCATCACCCCTCCCCCTGGGATGGCCAACAACACGGAGGAGTGGACGATGCCTTGGGAGTATGATTCAGACTGTCAGATTGTTGGTTTCTCTCCAGCCACCACTAAAACTAGCTCCAGTCCGTTTACTGGAACATTTGCATCTCCTGCGGATGACTCCAAACAAATAACAGACCTGAGCAATGGTCCGAGTGATCTTTTCTGTGATAATTCTCTAGCGGAGCCTATAACGCCAACTAAGCCATTTTCATTTTCATTTGCCAACACTAGTGATTCCAGTACAAACTCTGTAATCAATATAAATGGCTCTCCCCAGAAAGAGGTGTCGACTATCTCTGGAAATGTGGTTCAATGTATTGAAATGCCAAGTCGTTTTCAAAAGGAGGGCCTGGAAATTTCTCATCTTCTTCCTACCATTGATAAGCAACATGTTATTGTAGTGCTAACCACAAAAGTGGGTTTTTTAGAAAGTTCCTCAGTTCCAGATTCACAAAATGCAGTCAACAGCCTTTTACCAGAGAGAAACGGCACGTCTGATTCTTTAAATGTCTCTGCTAATTATTATTGTGGTGGTGGAATTCTTGTCTACCGTTTGAAAGCCGACGGTCTTGAAGATGTACCTATGTCCCAAATGGCCGTCACATCTCCTCAAGATGTCATCACCAATGTTCTCATGTTGCCAATGGAGATTGAGGATCAGGTGAGCTACCGAAAAGTTTGGCCAATTTTATAAAAATGATTATATTCTAGGAATTCCCCAAAATTGGTCTCTATTGCTATTCTTCTCAGTGTTTCAGATAGAACATTTTAGATATTATTTCTTTGTACAAAACAGTAAAGATCTGTATACAAGAATCAATCATTTTGTGAATTGAAATTGTGAATTTTCATTTGGAAAAAGACAATGGACAAATAGTAGAGGGGTAGCCACTAGGACAGCATTTTTTTTCCTTTGTCCTTTGTATATCCAGTGTATTTGCTTATGGTGCCATAAAGAATTATGGAGTTAGTTGGCTGATCCTCTGTTTGTCTTAAATCCTTGGATCCATAGCATTTCCAACTCTATGTATAGCCGCATTGAATACTGCATTATGTGTGTGATTTGCCTACAATCTTTAAAAAAGTCAAAATGCTTTTATTAACAATGCTTTTTGATGAATTTGTTCATCATGGAATTGAAGGGGTTATTTGTATTTTAATACCAATCGTTATTATTGTTTGTTTGATCGAACCCTATTAATACCACAAAGCAGTGTTGGGGCAAGCCCTATGTTCAGCCATGAAAGGCACACAAGATACCCGCCACAAATGCAGGCATCCCGACCACCAAACACGACTGAACACAGAGCCGGAAATTCTATGGATCAAAGTGTCAGACAAGCAGGTGATCAGCCCACTGTGTCCACAACTCTTTACTGGCACCATGAACATTACACTGAGCAGTATTAATCAAAGAGAGGCCAAAAAACAAATTACTGTAGCCCTTGCCGGTACCCCCTCAGCAATTGATAAAAACTTGTAGGTTCTACCACTTTGTGTTGATACCAAATGTGTTCAGTGGTATGTTATTTTTTATTGTAAATATATATCTTGTTGAAAGGATTTCATTTTTGTTTAAAATACACCATTTTCCATCTTAAAAAAGAAGGTCGTAATTAAACAAGAAATTTTCACTGCGTAAAGTATTTTTATAAAAACCAACAAGTTTCCTTCATTTGTCAAGTTGTTCCATGTTCGAGCGATATAATGTTATATTTTTTATTTAACACTAGGTTGCAGAAGAAACAAGGAATAGTGGAGGAAATCCTGACACTGCTGTATCATCTGGGGTCATAGGTCACATGGTCATTACCACTGCCTCAGGGGCGCTGAAAATACTATGTCTTTCTAACTTAGCTGTAACTGCATCCCTTAATCCTGGTCAAAGTGAAAAATTCATTTCATCAGTTTATTGCTCAGGTATGAATGTTTTATTGTTGTAATTAGGGATTGATATACTTTTATACACTATTTCAGCCTTGCATTAACTCATTAAGGACGCAAATTTTGGATGGCTGTGCGTATCCGGAGACGCATGATTTTTTACCCTTTTCAAAAAAATTCTGTCCGTTTGTTTTTCAATATATTTGATATTTGTTTGTTTCTTATAATTATTCAAGTCTTTTTCTTTTACAAAAAAAATAGTAACCTTATTTTCTGCATGAATAATTTGATTATCGAAGAAAATGTCCTCTTACAAAAATGTTCTTGACATACATATCGTGACATTGGTAGGAAAAAAATACAAACAGCATAAGTTTAGAGCAAACACAAGATGTCTAATAACAATGAACAAACATTTACTCACCCAAACTAATAAAATCAACCAAAAACAGTTTTAAAAAAGAAGAAAAAGACGATTTAATCTTCATCTATCCGCCATTTTGAATTATTTCCATATTTCAGAATTTGTCCCATATATCTTGTACAAAATAGTAAAAATATTATATTCTGTGGTCATGGGGGCAAAAAAATTTAATTGAATAGTCACAGTTTCGATTTGAGTAGTTGTGACTGTTTGCTCATAGCACATACAATTAAAAACAAACGTCAAAATTCTACCAGACATATATATATGTCTGGTGTGTCCACAAGCATGCAGCAAGCTACAACAGGTCCTATATGGCTGGTGTGTCTTCAGTGAGTTAAGTAAGGTTGCCCTATGTATCTCACCTTGCTGTGGTGGAGAAGCTTGCGCTATCTGACGATTTTGAAGGCTCTGCCAGCATGAAGGCACAGACTAATGAGTTACGGGGCCTGGTAGGAAACGATAGGTGGCAGCCCCATCACCTACCTATGGTACAGTGGGTTGATCCCCTGCTTGCCTGAAAAATTTATTATTCAAAGTGAACTGTATGAACAGCCCAATCATGGATGGATATTACGATGACGACTGCATGGAAAAGGTTTACCAATCTCAGAATTCGAATAGGAAAAAAGAGAGGATGCAAACTAACTGAAGAAAGAAGAAAAACTAATGATAGAAATCAGTGAAGGAATTTTTTTAATACACCTCTCACCGAAAAGTACAAAAGGGAAACGATTAAGAAAGAAAGAAAGCGTTAAGTAAGATAGATTCATCCATGTCGTCAACTTATGTTAGGTCTAGGGAAATGATAAGGTATGATTAAAACTAACATTATCTGTAACATCAATTGTTCATCTATGTATCTAGATTAACCATTTTTCACTGTTTCTATAGATGTACCAGTTTATTCAAAACATTTAAAGTTAAGTCCTAGTGGGAATTATGACTATGTATACTGATTTTGACTAACATATACTGACAGCAATAATTAACATTTCTTATTTCAGGAATTGAAAGATTGTGTGCGTGTAGTGACAATGGTAAACTTTATTTCTTTGACCTGGATACTGTGGGAGATGAAAAAAGATCACTTTCCAATGCAGACACTGTGGATGGAGTCGATGGTGTTCAGGAAGGAACGGCAGTCAAACGGGCAAAAATGGATGAAGACATGGTTGATCACCCAGGCAAGTGTTGCTTTAACCCGTAAACCACCAAATTGGTGGGAAAAATAATTTGATTTTTTTTACCCTGCCACACAGGTAAACAACGCAGCCTACATTAGCCGGCACACAATACAGTGACGCAGTGTGTGCTGCTCAGCAGTTTTGGAGTTAAATCTTAAGTGTATTCAATAATTTTGTTGACTCCGCCACACACCCATCATTGTGCCAGCCAGAAACAGATGGTAGAGTGGCCGGATCAGTTCTCAAAGCTCTGCACTAAAGATCTGTGTGGAGTCTTCCTCTTTTCTGCTGCCTTTCAAAAGTTCAAAAGTTGGTGGTTTTACTCCCATTTTGATGCAGAATGGTCATATAAAAACACAAGAACTTGATCTCCAGGGCAGAGCCATGAAAACTCTGGAATATCCAGAAAATAATTCTGCACAAGCAGGACTAGAACTGGGACCTCTGCATCCAGAGGCAAGTGACTTGATCACTGCACTAGGGACACCCCGGGACTGTCTTTGACATAAACTCGCTGTTGAAAAGAGCAAAACTAACAACTTACTTTTTGTTGTTGTTAGAATTTTCATTTTGTGTATCCTTCATAAATGATGGAATAACTCTAAGATTATTGTCTGTTACAGGTTCAGATTATCTTACAAAACAACCATTGACGCCAGAGAGCTTAACTCGGCTACACAACCTGACCCAGTTTGAGAATCTGATGCCTCGTTTCACTGCTGTTGTTCCGCCCTGTTGGTCTGAGATTCAGCAAGAGCAGCAACAAAGACGTCATCCACAACACCTCCAACAACAAGGCGAGGCGACCCAGCACACACGGACATGGAAGCTGTCTGCGGATGCAGGGTAGGTTTTTTAAAACTCTCTCTGTGAAATGTCTTTGTACATATCATATGATACGATTTAAGTATTGCTGGATCCGAGAATGATAAGGCAAACATCATTTCATGGAATAGATAAATCAGATCCAGTTATGTAATGAGGTCATGCTATTCATGAAATGTATGGAATTGATCTCGTCATTGAAAAAATGTTGTGGTCAGTCAGAAAATGTTCCTGCCTGGAAGTCATTGACAGTTGAAAAGAAATCATACAATTATTATCTTCAGATTACATTAATATATTGTTGAGTATTGTTTACCATATGAACTGTTGGTACACAATTGGCTTTTTGCCTTCTAACGTTATTGGAGGGTTTTTCTATAATCAAGAGTTGGCCTAGTCTTCTTAAAAAATTGTGTTTTTTTCAGTCTTCTCAGAGAGGTTGAAAATAAAATTTTGTAGTCTTCTCAGAGGGGTTGAAAATGAAATGATGTAGTCTTCTCAGAGGGGTTGAAAATTTAATGTTGTGTACAACAAGAATCAAGCAACAGTCCTTTTATTACTTCCTTTTTTGCATTCAAAATCCAATTTCATCATAAAAAATACATATGCTGATGCTTGCTTGATTTTGGCATAGCTGTATTAGTTACTTTTGCTTTAAGCTTAGCATTAACATTGTTTCAATGTGTATTCTACACATTTGTATTTCAGTCTTACATGGGATGAGCACTTGATGGAAATTTTACTACCCAAACCCTGTGCTGTTGGCCATGTCGATGTAAAATTCACCTTGAATCCCTTGTGTACTTCCCAACCAAATATTGAGGTAAAATATTTGAAATTGTTTTCTTTGTAACATAAATGCTATGTATAGAATTATGACAAAGATATTCACCATTTTTTTAAAAAAAGTACTTTTTAGGGTTGGAGGCTTTCATGTATATGAATTTGTGTAAATAAGTAGAGTGAATTTGTTGATATTATATTAGCATTCTGTTTCTGTTCTGATTTGCAGGTGACCCTTTTAAAACAAAACATTGGTTCCATGCATAGACCTTCTACCACAAATACAGCCACTCCTGGCATTGGAAATCCTAATCAAAACTACCCATCAACTTCAACTGGTGGGGAAGAGGGAGCAAAGGGCCAGTCAACCAGTGCTGAAGCCAGCAAGAAAACGGAAATGGTTAATAATGTCCTCGATCCCAAGTTCCTGGACTCCTTGAAGGCAGAAATTCTGTGTGGCCCTTTAAAACTTGCCAATTGCTTAGATCTGACTGGATCAGGGGGAATCATCACTCTAACAAGCTCCCAATTGCTAAATTCAAAGCCCAGGTCTCTACTTTTGCATATCAAAGGGTTTGAGAACAGTCCATTGCTAGACCCAATTCTCATCAACAAGGAGAAGGCAGAGTCTCATCGCTCATCCATTGAGAAGATGGTAACTTTAACCTTAATCTAATTGTCTTTACGTAGAATGAGTTGCTAAGGGGCTAAAACTAACAAACTTCCAAGTCTGAACATATTTATTGATCCTTAACAAAATCATTTCATATCAAATGAGGGAAAAAAAGAAGTCCCCAAATTTAAGGACATCGAACTCTAGATTGTTTTAAAATAATGACGAAACGTGACATGTATTTGCTTATGTCTTAAATTATCTTGACTTAAGTGTGATTTGGGATCACCTTTTATTGAGTCAGAATTGTATATCACGCTCACAACTTTCGCTTCTGACTGCGCATTAACTTTTTATGCCCTGTACTGGCCACCGACGATCCACTCGAGGTCAAGATGGCATAGCATCATTCATGTACATGCATTTTAATTCTGTGTGGCATGTAGTAATTGAGTGGTGTTGAATCTAAGATATTGTGTGTTTTTATACTTTTAATCGTCTTACGCCATTTTAAAAGCCTTATATCTCTAAATTTATTCTGCATTGTCTCAACCTTTCACTGCCATGGCATGGTTAGGAAGTCTGGAACACACTATTTTTCATGATTAAAAAAAAAATTTCCATAGTGACTCGGTGCATGTGTATAGACAACTGAACACACTACTCACTAGAATTCATAAAAAAAACTTCCCCGAGTTTGTGGTCAGAGGCCACGAGCTAAAAAATATATGAAAAAATAATAATTATAGAATAAGTTGAAAACATTTATGTTGTCGAGAATGGGAAAAAGAAAGAATAAAGAATAACTTTCATTGTTTGGGAAAAGAAGACCATAGAGAAAGATTGTGTGGGTCTGTTTGCAGCACTTCTGATGACTTCCTAAAAATAAAACAACATTTTTTATGGAGAATCATTGTTACATTGAGGCCACAAAGTTTATCACAACAAATTATTAGAGAAACCTGCTATATTATGAAAGAAATCATTGTCACTGTACAGGCAATACTTTCCAAAAAGTACCGACCGAACAAAACATTATTGAGATACATTGTGTCCTGTTAATTCATTGAACAGTTAGGCTTTTTGACTGGGGGATAGAATGATTGTGGTAACTGCTAAACTTGGTAAAACATGAGAAAGAAATCATTACAGTTTCAAACAATTATGATATACAGGGGAGAGGAAATTTTAATAATTAAAATCAAACCAACCCAAAGAATTGTGAAAATAGAATAGGAGTTGTAATTAATTTCTTTAAATACTTTGTCACAATCATGTTTCTCTTCCAAGTTAGAAACCCCTCTCTCTCTCACTTGCTGTCCTTCTCTCTCTCTCTCTCTCTCTCTCTCTCTCTCTCTCTCTCTCTCTCTCTCTCTATCTCTCTATCTCTATCTCTATCTCTATCTATCAAAATATAAGATTATTGAAATGTTCAATTTATTTCAAAATCACCATTTTCAAATACAATATTAGGTATTTGATGTGGTTATTTGAGGTAATTTATTTGATCCATTTCAGACTTCAGTGATGTTTATTGTGTTTAAATAGTTGTCTTCACTATTTCCCATTCAGAAGGCCAAAAGGAAAAACCTTGGTGTATACAAAAGTATGTTGGATGAAAAGCACCACAATATAAAAGGAATTTTTGACAGTGTAACCCAGACAACAAATGAGAAAACTTCAGCAAGTTCATCAGGAAAACAGAAAATAACAACTATCAAAGGCTGTGACTGGTTTCAGGAACTGTCAGTGACGGTGCGAGTGTTTAAAAGATTGAACATCTGTAATGAAAAGCTGCAGCGAAACTCCATGATCCAAGACTCAGGGTTCCACAAACGTCTTATACAACAGCTGTTGTCACCCCACCCAGGGAACGGGGTGATAAGTGTCAGCACTGAACACGTGAAGAACATGGTCCTCGACATCCTCACATGGATCTTGTCTGTTCAGAGCAATGATCTGAATGAGAGGTAATTTGGTTTGTTTCATAAATTTTTTTTAAAGTAAAAAAAATACTTGCAATTGTGAAGAGTGGCTTGACCTTCTAATTTTCTTTTTATTGAATGCAAAATCATTTAGGGGGTCACAGTGGCGCAGAGGTACGGTTCTTGCCTCTGAAGCGAAACGGTACTGAGTTTGATTCCCGGCAGCGACACTGTCTGGTATTTTTCTCCTTGAAACTTGGTGAAAACCTATATGCCACTCCCCTGATCCTATTCAGGTAGGTGGGATCAAAGAACCTAGTCCTATCGGAGACGGGCGCGTTAAAGAATCGTTGGCAGTTGAAAATGTATTCCCACCACAAAGGTCACAGTGGGTTGATCACCTGCTTGGCTTAATATCTTGATACACAGAAATCCAGCCTCATAGAGTGGGCCCTAAACTGTAATGGTAAAAGGGAACGGATAATAAAAGGGAACGGATAAGAAAGAGAAATCATTTATGACAGATACATTGATGTTAATTCATAATTTGAATTTGTCATAGAAAATTCCTATCAGCGTGTTTAATTTTTTTTCCAGGTCTGATGCTGAGGGATTGCTTCGTATAATACAAGCAGACTTGATGGGCATTGTCACCTCATGCTACATCATTGGGTCCCGTACAACAGCTCATAAGTGTTCACGACTCCTGATTCTTTGCATGGAGTAAGTTGTGTCATTTAAAGAGGGCAATTTTAATGTATCAGAGTTTGATTGCATTAACTCATTTTGAAATTTTATTGATTGCTGTGAACAGTATAACCGCTCACGTATTTTGTTTGATCAAGCTCTGTTGATACCTCTATGCAGTGTTTTTAGCCAGCCCTCAAATGAGGCAAACAATATTCATATCAGAATGGGGTCCCAGTGTCTCAGAGGTATGGTTCTGGCCTTTGAAGCGAAAGGTACCAGGTTCGAATCCCAGCGGTGACAGTTGTTTTTCTTCACTAAAATCGGTATGCCTAATTGCCACTCCCCTGATCCTCTGATGGTAGGTGGGATCAAGAACCTAGTCCTATCGGAGACGGATGATAAATTCGTAGGTCATGTATGCATGTTGTGCACGTTAAAGAACTCTTGGCAGTTGGAAATTGAGAAGAATATGCCGAAAGGCCGCTGTCTGGGCAGCAAAAATAATTCCTACCGCAAAAAAAGTCACAGTGGGCTAATCACCTGCTTGATGATCCAGAGTTAATTCACCTCACAGAGCGGGCCCTTCACTGTAATGGTAACAGGGAACTGGATAAGAAATTAGAAAGAAATATATATTAGAAATGCATGAAAACATGACTTGATGGATACAATGGGCAAAAAAGAGGCGATTTGGGGGGTAAATACCCTACAAACTCAACATGGTTTTGGCATGAGGTCTCAAAAAGTTTTAAGGGTATTCCCATAAAATTATGGAATTAAATGCATCTTTGAATGTTTCATAAATTGAATCTTTAACTTTAACCTTTTTGATAACTAGAAAACGTGTCTTTGATAGGGGTGGCCGCCATGACGTAGTCTTCAAACTTTAAACTTAAAAACGTGTTATTAGTCATCATATTATGTAATATGGATAGTGTCACTTTTGATGGTGCCTTTATAAAGAAAGGAAATTTCATAGTTATGCTCAAAAATACATTGCTTGGATATGATGGATTCATACTAAACCCTTGTAAATGTTTTCCTCCCCTAGGAGCTCCAAGAATTCCCAGGACTCTGATCTAGCCCCTCTATTCAGCCAATGTGTTCTTCTTTCCCTGTTGGACTGCTATCCCTTGCTGCCTCTATGCAAATCTAGTGGTGCCATGCAGTGGTTCTTTTCCATTGTCAATAGAGTTAAATGTATGGATATGGAATTGGTAGCAGAGAAAACGTCTGAGTTGTTACAAAGTGTGTGTCAACAGTACAGCTCACGAACCCTTCCGTTACAAGCTTTGCTCAAAACCAGGTAAAGTGTAATTTTTTGTGTGATCCTTTTTTTTATATGTAGAAATGAGTGTTTGGACATATCATATACTCAAAATTGATATAAGTGTTGAAGGAAGATGAAACTTTGTAATATGTCTGTTAGTTGTTGTTTTTGTGTATTCAGTGATTCCACTTTGATAATCTGACATTGTGTGGTTAATGTTAAATAATCATCTGTTACCTTTTTATTGTGAGGTAAAATGTGTCAAACCTACATTTATTTCTATGTTACTGATTTATGTTACCTTGGTGTTAAAATTATCTGCCATTGAAAGGTAAACCAGGAAATGATAAGAAAGAATGGTTTAAACATTTGAACTATGTTTGTGTATATCAAGCTTAAAGTCTTTCCATGTTCTTAACTCCCTCTGTGGTGGTATAGAACAAACTCATTTCTTCTGCCTCTGAGCACACAGCATGATTACTGAAGACATAATGCATTTGGAATATATAATGACATCACACATAATGTGTAATTCAGCAACAAAATATTGTGAAAATTTCTGCAAAAAATGATATGTAAACATATATCAGCTATGAGCAAGGATTTAGATGGACTGACCATAAGATTGACTAGAAAAATGAAAGGAGATATATATTGTGTAGAAATGGTTGATATGAATATGATAGTTTATGAATTAAGTGTAACAGCAATTTGATCAGAAGAAACGAAAATAACTATAAAAGAAAAATTATTTAGACCAATACTCTTTGCATGAAATAAATCAATGGATGATGTGCTTTAAATGGTGTATTTGAAATCTGTTTGATTAGGTATGGTCTCTATGGCAATCCGTTTGAAGCGGAGCTGTTTGACATGGAGATCACAGGCATCACAAAGTCATCAACAGCAACTCCCCGCGGCAATCCGCTGTCTGTATGCATCAAAAGTGGAGCTGCCACCACCTCAACTACTGCTAACGAACAGCTAGGCTTGTATGAAATGCTCACATCTTCTTCGGGAAAGGCAATAAAAAACCAGGTAAATTTATGTTGTGAGATGAGAAGCAGACCTGCCAAGTCCTGTTGTCCTGTTTTTATTGTCCCTTTTTTCACACCTTTTTTTTCTCTTTCCCTCTATTGATGTCCTGTTTTTCTGTAGTCTTGTCCTGTTTTTGCTTTGGTTATGGTTGGCAGGCCTGGAGATGTATAGCATGGAATATTTTTACCATTGCATCATAGGAAAAGGTTTTGCCTAATGATGATATGAATTGAGATAGCTCGGACTCAACCGTGTTTATGGTTGATATGATTGTATCAATCTTTTTGTTTCAACAATTTGTCATGAGGGAATTTTATATTTACAGCCGGAATGCCTGAGGAATGACATCCTGGGATTGTTGGAAGTTGAACCTCTTCACTTCCGCTGCCATGCCACCAGCGATGGTACTCGCATGGAAAGACTGGACACCTCATCCAACACAGGTGTGACCGGAACAGGCACCAGTGTCCCATCCTATCTTATCCCATTTCAGTCGTTCAATGAGGAACCTGGTGGAGCAGTAGGTGAAATGTCTTCCATCTCATCCAATCTAGTAAGTACTGGGCCTTCTGATTTATTCATTATTATGATTAGCTTATGTATCTAAACTTATTTTGATGTGATGACTTGTATGATTTTCTTCCTTGCCTTCCTGTGCTCACTCACACGTTTTCTTTTTCTTCTCATTCTTACTTTAGTGTCCTGGTTTGTTCCAAATTACAGCATGTGCTTAAATATTTATGTTTTTGTCTTGATTCATTTTTATTGAACAGAACTTAAGACCACATACAACATGTGCTGATATGATATGATCTGTAGAATATTTATTGAAAGTTCAATAGAATGCATGTGTCAAAAGCACCCAACAATGAAAAATAACCATATTTCCAGCAAATGATATAGGAAAATCCCCAAATTATCCTTGCCTCATGTCATGACTAACAGCATTGACCTCACTGAATTATATTTTAGTTAATTTTAATGACACCAAAATCTGCCTTCATATTTCTCTTTTTAATATAAAATTGAAACATGTAGTCAACTGTTACTACATCATGTGGTGTGACTCTTCTTTGCTTCTTTGTAGGCTGCTGCTGCTAAAGCTTTCAAAGCCCAAAAGGATGCCATGGGACAAAAAGTCTATATAGGGCCCTCAAACAAATCACAAGGGGGTGTCCTTTTACAGCAGCTTCATCTATGGAAACAGCAGCTGGAGGGACAAACCCAGCCCTCTTCCAAACATCCCATAATTCCAATGGTCAAGTACATGTTACCGCCACAAATGCAGCAGCCCCATCCGAAATCTGGTCTTCCTCCCAAACAGATTTCTCTTCCCCAGATGCATGGACTGCTTCAAACACCCGCACCACAAGTGCTCATCATTGAAAGGATGCACTCAGGTAGCTGTTGAAATTGTCACATTTTTATACCTCTCAGAATTGTATTGTTTTATCGGGGTGTGATCACTTTATTTGAATTTATTTATTTATTGCAACACAAGGATAGAAAGTTTAATAGACACTTTGGAGTACATGTCTTAGTGATAATTGATACTAATGCAAATTGGATATTTAGAGAATAGAAAGGTCATATACAGTATATAATGTTGGTGTTCCATGATCACTGTGTGTGTGTGTTGTTCAATTTTGCAAAAAGAAGTTAAAAGTTCAGTTTTTTACTTTTTATAAGTACGAGTACATAGTTTTCAAACCTTTTCTATTTTACTTTTGATAATTTTTGTATATGGAATTGTGATCGCAGATTATTTCTAGCTCTCCAAGCGGGTGGTTGGCGGGACCCCTTCTTTGGACCGGGGGGTGCTAAACCGGTCCACACTCTTTCCTTTGTCTTCTATCCTCCTCACCTATCTTCCCCGCTCCCATGTAACTTTCTGTTTTTGTCCTGGAATGAGATGATCTGGTT
>JARBEQ010101220.1:0-13965 GCA_030265355.1 Tritonia tetraquetra | reverse complement strand
AGTGCATAGAGCATGACCTGGTCATGAATCATGCGCTATAGAAATGCTATGTATTATTATTATTATTATTATTATTAAAGTCATGTATTAAATTCATGAAAAGGCAGATTTTAATGATTAATAATGTTGAAAATCGAGAAGAGTAGAAGCTGTCTGGTCAAAATTGATTCCTACCACAAAAAAGTCAGTGTGCTGATCACCTGCTTGGCCTGATATCTTGATCCAGAGTAAATCCGCCTCATAGAGCGGCCCCCATACTGTAATGGTAACAGGGAACTGGATAAGAAAGAAAGAAAGAAAAACTACCGAGAGGTAGACCAAAGAAAATGTGACGGGATTCAGTTTCAGACATGATAATAAAAAAGAGAGGATCTAGGCTTAAAGAGGCAAAAAGGATGTCACTGAATAGGGATCAATGCCGAAAGTTTGTATATCATGCATAAATCGTACACCGAAAGGTACTAAAGGTTTTTGATAAAGAAAGAAAGAAGAAAGGTTTGTGGCTGTCTGAGAAAATGGTTTCTTTCATTGTTTGAATTCCTGTTGACCTAGACTCCTTTTGACCCAATAGGTTCAATTTTGGAAGGACCAGACCCAGAGAAAATGAAACCTATTGTAGAACAGGCCATGCCCATGCTGATTCAGCTCCTGAAAGACCCCAGTGTGGTTGTCCGAGACACAGCAGCGTGGACGGTGGGCAGAGTGTGTGAAATCCTACCAGAGTCTGTGCTGAATGAGGTTATTCTCACACAGCTGCTGACAGCACTAGGCGAGGGATTGTCTGCAGAACCAAGGGTTGCCAGCAATGTTTGTTGGGTAGGTGGAGTAGTGTAGTAGTCCCGATGTAATATTTCTTAATACAGGGGGGGGGGGGGGGGGGGATATTAGCGTAGTGTTTAAAAAAGTTTTTGAAGTTTGAAGTTAAACGCCCTTTTTAACACATAAAGGTTATCAAAGGCAGTTCAACAGAATTTGAGAAGATTCCACGTGAATCTTCAGGGCAGAGCCTTGAAAACTCTGAAAGGTCCAGAGAAATAATTCTGCACCAGACGGGACTTGAACCCGGCCCTCTGCGTCCAAAGTCTAGTGGCTTGACCACTGCGTAAGGGACATCCCCGAGTGTAGTGTTAACACTTTCTTGATTGGTGCGCAGATCCTGGGTGTGAGTCTCGGCTACGGAGTGGGGATTTTTTTCCTATGGACTTTCTCTTATGGAATCAAGCTTTGTCGGAGATGGACTATAAACCGGAGGTCCTGCCTTCACATAAGCTATTATGTGTTGCTTAGGGCGTAATACTAACAACTTTTGGCGTTGTTCGGTAACCTACAATTAACCCACTCATTTAATATGATATGTTGTCTTGGAAAATTTTTCTTTTTCTTGGAAAAGTCTTAGAACAAATTCTTTGAAAGTGAATGGGAACACTGTACCCATCTGATTTGTGGCCTGTTGACATTGAGTGCCGTGCATGGCCAAGCATAGAGCTGGAATTATTATACGAGATGATCATCCTACTGTGTCCATCGTCCTTTATTGCCCCCATGAACACGAATACACTGATTAGTCATAAACAAGTTTCTAATTATCAGTTTGACACCTTTGTTGACATTGGTAGATCATTTCCGAAGGGGAATCATAGACACGGCCAATAAACAGATTTCACCTCTTGGCTACCCTTCAGCTTTAATAACAGGGAGAATTTACTACTTTGCGCTAAGTCTGAATGTAAATTAAAATGAATATTTAATGACGCAAGGTTTCCAAATAAAGAAATAATGGAATATGCCATGGTGTTGCATAATAGAATAGACGACACTTCCTTTTGTGGTGTCTTATTTCTTTTTTTGGGCGTGGCATAATTTGGTCATAATTGTGTTGATGCGAGGCGAGGTGGCAGAGTGGTCTAGACAGCAGACTTTGTGGGTTTGAATTCGGCTTCAGGCACTTCTTTTTTTTCCTTGGGCAAGAAACTTTACTCTGTTTACCTCACTCGACCCAGGTGTAGAAATGGGTACCAATTTTTAAATGAGATTTGGGACAATATTCTGCGATAGACCAGTGTCCAGAAAGTGACAAATTGTCACTTGCCTGCTTTATCTACCAAAACCGGGTTGAAGCTCCGGTCCTATGAGCTTAAAGGACTTAAGGACATACTTTTTAAAAACTTTTATGTTGATGCGCTGCCCATAAACAATCAGAAGGGGGCTTCGTATCATAGCACTAACGCTTTCGTTTCGTGAACAGAAGGTACTGGATTTGAATCCCGGAACTCTCTGAGTTGAGTTCCATGGCTCTAACCCTGTGGATTCCATATGGAATCAAGCCCTATCAGAAATGGACTATCAGAATCAAAGGTCCTGCCTTTGATATGACCTTTAAATAAAGTAACAACATTTTAATCAATGGTATCCCACTTATTTATGATGAGCATCTTTTGATTTCAGGCATTTTCCAGTCTGGCTGATGCAGCCTATGAGAATGCAGTGGTGGATGGGGACGGGCCTAAAACCTACTGTCTTTCAAGCTGTTTTGAGTCCATTGTGGAGAGATTGTTACAGACAGCTGATAGGTGGGTCACATTTACCTGGTGATGTTGTGTCATAATACATTTTTATTTAGCTTGAGGGTTCTGTATCCTCCTATCAGGGTCCTGAATGAAATGCTCTAAAATTCCAAAATATCTAGGATCGGAACCGTTAATCTTCTGTAGATTTAGTAATATCTGGCTTTGGAGTCACAATGATGCTTGCCCCAAACTGTGGAGTTGCTGAAGAGGCTGTTCGTTGTCTGCGTTTAGGTAAAAAATGTTTGGTGAGCTGTCTGGGTCCCCGGCGAGTTTTGTAGATCTTGTTTTGTTTCCAATTTTGTGGTTAGGGTATTTGGTCCTTTGGGGTTTGTGTGTTTAGGAGTTTTCCTATTGTGTTTTTGAGGTCGTGGTTAAGCAGACCTGCCAACCTGTACGTATGTTAGTACAGTTTTTGAAGCAAACTACATGGATGCGATTTTGACTCATTTTTTCTCTTTGTGTCGGTTCACTAAGCGCAACCGTTTCGAGCAATAAGAACATATTTTCTGCTACTTTCGTTTTCTCTTTACCGACCTGGTTCCTCTGATCGCTGATGAGAGTTTTATTTAGAAATTGTCTTTATATTCGTGGTAAACCAGTATGTGTGAGATCATTATTAGGAAGAAAACCGAGCGTGCCTGAACATCCCAGTAGAATAGTGGTTGAGTCACTTGCCTCTGGTTGCAGGATTAGGGGTTCGAGTCTGGCCGTGTGCAGGATTTTTTTTTCTGGCTGGACCTTTCAGAGTTGTCATGGCTCTGCCTTAGAGATTGAAGTTTTATCTTCTCAAGTTCTGTTGAACAGCCTTTGATATGACCTTCATATGTTAAAAAGGGCGTTAAACTTTAAAGTTTAGAACTTTTTAAGCAACTATTAATGTCTCGTTTTTCTGTGTTAGTGTCCTGTCTCTAAGACAGGCAGGCCTGAGATCATGTTTGTTTGTTTACATCCATTTTGTTTGCTTTTAAACTTCAGACCAGATGCTAATCAGCACAACCTGCGAAATGCTGCCTATGAGGCTTTGATGGAGCTTGTCAAGAACAGTCCTAAAGTGAGTGGAAAAAGGGATTAGTTTCTTGTGCGCTTAGGTAACGTGTTTGGTATTCAAAACAAACATTTTACTTTGGTATCAGATTCAGCATCCTTTACATTGCCTGCTCTGTATTGTAAAGTTTGAGTCGATTCACTAGAATTATGTGACTGTCAAGATTTTAAGAGTGCTAAAACAAGTGTTGAATTTCCTCTTATCAATTGTAAGATGAAAGATGATTGAATTATCATATCTTGTATATAAGAAAATGTTATGGTTGTTGTCATTTTTGTCAACTTGTGATCTTGTGGAACCCAAAGTTTGAGGTTTTGTTTCTTTGTCATATTAAGTATCAGACTTAATTTGTTTCTGGCTATTATTATCCGTGTAAATACTCTTCACTCAGTTATTTCACATTTTTTCCCCCCCAGGACTGCTATGTGATAGTGCAAAAAACCACCCTGATTATCTTGGAAAGACTGGAAAGAGTTCTGCACATGGAGGTAAAGATTGATCTGTATTGTTCCTATCATGTGATATGATACGTTTTTATTAGATGTTAACTCTAAACAATATTGTTTACATTGTTCCCGCACAGCCCTGGAATTCCAGGGATCCCTTGAAAAGACCTGGAATTTGATAAGGTGCTGAAAAGCCCTGGAATTTGTATTTGTGCTCTGGAAAAGCCATTTTTGTCCTACGAGCTGAATATTTGGAAAAAAACTTGCTGCTGCGCGTTTTATGACGGTAAAATAGTGGATTTTGTGATTCTGGAATTTAAGAATTGTGCCCTTGAAAAGCCCTGGAATAGTACTTAGAAACGGGAGCTGGAACCCTGTGTTGGTGGAAGCCATTCAATTTTGTTCAAGATCGGCTCGCCGTGTTTCTGTTCTGTGAAATGGCTAGGTGACAATTTGCCACTCAATTGGTAAAGTGCTGGTTCATCCCATAACTATGCCTAATGTCATAATGGTAATTGTTTTTAAACATTGGTTGAGTGGGGTTGTGAGAGTTCAGTCAAATCACTACCAGAAGCATTCTTTGTTTTGTTTAGATTGTGGTGAAATCATTTTGCCACTTAAATAATTATATTAAAAAGGATTTTACTTTTATTCATTTATATATGACAATGTATATATTATAATTTGTTGTAAATTTTTTTGTTTATTGGTTTTGACCTTGATTAAAGTTTTTGTTTGTTTGGTATTCAGGGTTCCATTCAGTCCAGCAATGACAGAGTACAGTACAATGATTTACAATCCCTTTTGTGTGCTACTCTCCAGGTAGGAAGATCTCTGTCATGTGGTTTTTATTTTATGCATGATAACAAACAATTTCAATTGCATCACAATCTGATATAGTTTTTCCCCACTTTAATTTCAAAACAATCTGCAAGAGTACTAAAATCTTTTAATTATTGAGCAAAGTTAGCATCTACATGCCTATTTAGAAATAAGTGGACAACATTTAAATCGAAAGGAGACGACCCTATTTGATTTCGGTTTAAAGGATGTTTCGGTTTATGGTTAGTTAAGTAAGAAAGACAAAGATAAAAAAATCGTTTGGGGATTTAAAAAAATAAAATTCCCTCGGTTTATCTGTTTTTGGTTGCTCTAAGTCACTCTTTTCTCTCGTGTTGACAGAGTGTACTGCGTCGGGTGACACCGGAAGATGCCCCCCAGATTTCTGACAAGATCATGGGGGCTCTGGTCGGCATGTTTGATTCGCCAGCAGGCAAAGCAGGAGGAGTGCAGGAAGATGCTCTTCTAGCCATGTCAACGCTCATTGAAGGTAAATCAAGATACGGTCACTGTTGAATTCTTAACGGACTAGGGACACAGGCCTGCCAACTCCTGTTTTTTAACAGGATTTTCCTGGGGTTAACAAATTTTTTTTTTGAAAATCGTCAACTCGCCTGTTCTCACTGTTTTTTTCCACAATATTTTCCCTTCTTTCTGTCTATTAATGTCCTGTTTTTTCTGTAGTCTTGTCCTGTTTTTACTTAGTTAGTTAGGGCTGTTTTTTTTTGGTATGTTCTTCTTGTGATGTGAATTTATGTTTAGGCCATTAAAATTTGAGGCGGGAAAACTTGTATGGTTAGTTCTCGACACATGGCATTTTGATTGACTGATGCTCTTTTGGTTGAAAAGTAACAAGTGAGAATATTTGCAATAGTATGTCACTATGTGTAGAATCCGACAGTGACGATATAATACTGCTTTTAGGGTTGTCTGGGAATGAAATACAACTGTGCTCCTCCACATGACATAATTGTTTTCTTTTATCTCATTGTTATCTCCTGTGTTTTTTATTTGCTAACAGTTTCATCTTAAATTGAATTGTCGCCTGGGTTCAATAACCTTGTAACTACTGCCTTTTTATTTATGATATTAGCTGTCTGTGACACTGTTGACAGGAAATGGAATAGATAATCCATTTCACAATGGGTCAGACAGAAAATAGTGACTGCTGCATGTTGCACCTTTGTTGAGTTTTCAAATTTATTTGTTGATAATGGTTAATTGAATTTATTGAGTCTGTTAAATTTATGTTGTTGATCTATTTCAGTTCTGGGCAAAAATTTCAAAGTGTACATGGATGGCTTTAAACCTTACCTACACCAGAGTTTGAAGAACTTTCATGAGTATCAGGTGAATAAAAGTTAAATAAAACCCAATTATTTGATTGATAATCGGTGTTTCAAAAATCGACTAAAGGAATAGCTGCAACACTATACCAATTTGCAATGATCAAGAATATCTGAGGTGTTGTTCAGAATTATGCTTATGTGGCAAAATCTGCGCATTTTTTGTATATAGCTGAGGGGTTTGCTTACCAACAAGCAAATATTGTATGGCCAAAACTTGGGCAACACCTAAAAATGTGACGCTCATTGTGCCGTTCAAGGCTCGGGGCACAGTGGGCTGATCACACGCTTGCCTTATTTACCTGATCCAGAGTTCTTCCTGCACTGTGTTCGGCAATGCTGAACAAGGAGCTGGCCACAACACTCCTTAGGGGTATAATGTGGTTTGGAAAACAAAACAACACCTCGGAAAAATGTGAATCCCTTGAAAAGCCCTAGAATTTGTACTTGTGCCTTGAAATTTTGTCTTACCAGCTGAATAGTTGGAAAGGTTTTTTTCATGACCTGAAAATATACATTTGTGTAAAATAGTGGATTTTGTAGCCCTGGAATTTAAGAATTCTTCCCTGGAAAAGCCCAGGAATAGTATTTAGATAGGGGAGCAGAAACTCGGTCATCAATTGTCAAAAGGGGCTTAAAACTCTTTAAAGTTAACGTAACGTTAAACTTTTAAAGACAGCAGATTTTTTTTATTTTTAAATATTGGCATGTTGATAGAGTTCCATTCTCTGGTCTGTGGATTGTTTTAAGGTCACTGTCAGTGTCGTAATGGATATAGGTATCCATTGATTTCTCAGCATCTTTATGTCTTTGTTTAAGGTTTGCCTGGCCGCTGTGGGTATCGTAGGAGATTTATGCCGTGCCCTCGGTTCAGACATTCTACCACACTGCGGCGAATTGATGATGATGTTATTGGAAAACCTCGGGGTAAGTTGTTAGTGTTAAGGCACCCAATTGACTCTGCGTCTTTCCTAGTGGTCTATGGGTGGCATCTAGTTACCTTTGATTTGTTTGGAACCTTGTGGTGGACGCTGAAATGACCTACCTGTGTCGATAGAGCCCTAAAACAGCAAAAAACCCTCCCAACAATTACTGTCTAGATTCCTTGGAATCTTGGAGTCTGCTTGGTAAAGGTTATCAAGCGTTGACTACCAGTCTATTATTAGAAATAATAGAAATTAAATTGTTTCCTTTGGACCTTCTCCAAGAGTTTTTATAGCTCTGGCCTTGTGGATTCCTTTTATGGAATAAATCCTATCTCAGCGACAGGCTATAAATTTGAGGTTACTCCATTGATCAATTTTTTTTATCTCGATTTTCTTTTCTTTATTTTTAAAGTTTGCTTCCATTTATGAGTTTTTATTAAAAAATCAATCAAATTTATTTTTTTAAAAAAGAAGAAAACTCTAATTTTCGTTTTTGATTTGGTAAATTATTGAAATATGCCACACCACCTTCAAAGTAAGTTTTTGAATATTATCAGAACGAGCACGTCCACCGATCTGTCAAGCCTCAGATCCTGTCGGTGTTTGGTGATATTGCTCTGGCCATTGGCTCCAACTTCAAGGCCTACCTGGAGGTGGTGATGACCACGTTACAGCAGGCCTCACAAGCACAGGTGGACAAGGTAAGGGTCCATTTTCAGTAAATCTTTTGTTTGTTTGATTGAACCCCATTAACCCCGGGAATCTGCTATCTGCCAGTTATGCCATATTACCGGTCTACAGGTATGAGATGACTTATGTGAGAAAATACTGTCATACGCTAAAAAATAGTCTGCCAATCGGCATGAAACTTAGTATTTGGTGCGAGGATATTATTGTTTACTATCTGCCTCCATGAGTTTTGTTTTCTGTGTGGTTTTTATTTGAAAAAAAAAAAGGATTTTGATGAATCAAACGAGCATCTTGACTGAAAAGTGGGCTAAACGTCTGTTTTTTTACAATTCAGCAAGTGATGCAAAGCTGGGATATTCTGATGATGAAGGAGACATAGATCTTGAACCCCTGTGTTCTAGTGTGTTCTAAGAGTAGTGGTGAGGAAAGTGCTGGTACTGGTGATGCATTAAATGTTGATAATTTATATTAATTTGGCATAATGATTTTGATGGAAGAGGGGGGGGGGGGCGTGGTCCCATACCAGTAGATCTAGGTCTATGTGGATGAAATAGTGGCAGGTTTTTTGGGTTTTGTTGTTGTAATAATAATATAGGAATGTGAATTAGAGTGATTTATATTAATGATACTTTTATTTCATCCCAATTTAGAAAATTCTTTTTACAGACTTGCATTATGAAAAATATGAAGAATGAAAACAAAACAAACACGTCATGATGTAGTAAACACAATGACACATGTAGCCGCAATAGTAACTACCTATCTGATTGTTATAATTTCATAGCAGTATCAAAGATGATGTTCGTAAACAATGTCACTGGAAATTATTTAATGATTACAACATAGTAAATCAGCCTTTTAAAGTAGATTTATAATGGTCTGGTATATATTTTTAAGGAGTTACAAGGTCAATCTCATATTACAGGCGTTTATGCTGAACAAAACGTCAATCAGTACACATTTGATGGCATGCCATGATTTATTGACCACTATTTATTTATCGGACATTGCAGGAAGTTGAGTAAATGTGTCTAAAGGTTAACATGATATGTCAGGGTATCTGTGCAGCTCTTACATTCCCTCGGATACCTGAAAAAGCCGTGACATTTTGATTTGTACCCCGGAATATTATGTAGAAAGGGATGCATGAGCCGGATATATTGTGTGATGTTATTGCTGATGTTATGATTGTGTTGTTGTTACAGTCGGATTACGACATGATTGACTACTTAAATGAACTGAGGGAAGGATGTTTGGAAGCCTACACTGGAATTGTGCAGGGCTTGAAAGGAGATGCTGACGAACCGAATTGTAAGCCATTGCTTTCTTTATTGGGAGAAAATGATTTGTTTAGGGGGACTTGGAGATGACCTGTATTGTAATTCTTCTCTTGGAGGGAGGTTACAGGCTACTTGCTTTATAACAGGGTACTTACCCAGTCGGGAAAACAGGAAAAGGCTTGCTTTTTGCTTTTTCTCAAGAATGGGGAAAATCAGTCTTGAAAATGATAAAGGTCTTGAAATTTAGATTAAAATGGGTAGAAATAGATTTTTGAAGCAAAGTACGTGGATGACTTTTTTTTTTCTCTCTGGGGGTATGATTTTCGTTTCGAGGTGGTCAATGGAGACGTTTTGTCTGCCAAATCACAAATTTACCGGATGTGTTGGAATGCTTTTATCAGCAATGAAAAGAAATGCTCTATTATTATTATTATTTATTGATGTATGCGTACTGTAGTATAGTTGTATCGATACTCAGACGATTTACAATACCATTTTTGTTTAATGCTATCCATATTATCTCTTTACTTTGTATTCTGTGAGTTTCATACAATAATCGGAAGCAGTTCCGTCATGGTTCTCAAACATTTTGTTCGATCTCCTCTGCTTCAGCTTCCCTGTTTACATTAACTTTGTTTGTGCCTAGCTAGACAAGTCTAGGTTGCGATTGAATTTTTAGATTCAAAATATAGTATTTTGAAATGAATCTATTCAAGGGCAATAATTTTAAAATCAGGGTCTTCACTGGCATCTAGTTTACTGTTACGAACATCGACTTGCTGCTTTCCAGAGCTCAAGTTCTACTTCCGTTTTCTCTTTAACGATCTGGTTTGTCTGCGACTGAGCGTAAACACCCCCAAGGATCTGCGTTGTGAAAAGTACCCAAAATGTACCAAGTAAAGTAAATCATACCACCCATTCATATAGCGCATTTCATTTATATCTACCGAGTTCATCATGCTCTATACGCTTTTCTGATTTTTTCTTTGTTTTATCCAGCTGACATAACGTTGGTGCAGCTCCATGTAACCCACATGGTGTCCTTTATTGAATGCATTGCTATGGACGAAGACAAGAGTGAGAGCAATGTGGCAGCCTGCTGTGGTCTCATTGGGTAGGTTGTCACTTGTTTAATTTGATCGTGGTTTATAATTAGTTTAGGTGTAACCAATTCTAACAGAATTAATTATTCTTTTCCAAATTAATTTTGGTTTAAACATTGTCAAGTAGAATGGTTGATGAGACATCAATTGATATAAAAATAGAGCTATTTATAGATGTAGATCTTGTGTATGGTTTAGTGAATATTATTTGTGTTAGATTAACCTAAGAAAAATGAAGAACCCCTTTTACTGTTTTAAAGTTTGAAAATGCTGCATTGAACAATAACATTTATCAAGATGAGAAAGATGGCTTTAATGTTATCTGATGTCAAATTGTGAGTTACGAAACATGAGAATAGGGAATGGAAAGGTAAACCAGGAAATGTGGGTTGACTAAAAGTCATGATCACTTGATTACGGGTTCATCATGTTTCTGATACTTCAAGCAACGCTGGATCCCCATGCTACAGAAACAGCGACGTTATAACTTAAAGGGAAAATGTTATTTATCTGATATTTTTAGAATACAGTTTTCACCGCAAATTTGCGGGGTCTCGTCTTGTGATAAATGAAATTGAGAAATATTGAGTTAAATGCCTGTTGTGTTTGTATTTCAGTGATTTGTGTACAGCCTTTGGTGCCTCCATCCTTCCCCTGGTGGATCGTGACAGCATCACCAACCTCCTGCAGCAAGGTCGTCGCACCAAGAGTACCAAGTCGAAAGCCCTCGCTACCTGGGCCACCAAGGAGGCAAGGCGGCTGAAAAACAGTTTATCTTGGTAAGGCTTTCATGGCCAGTAGCCAGGGCGTTTGATCTGCTTTGTTTGTTTCTTTTCTTTTTTCTTTTTATTATTTCTGACGTAGCCAAAGAGTTATTGAATTTAATTAGCACAGAGGGAGATAACTTGCATGAGGTATAAATGAAAATCGTACTTATGATTTAGTGGCAAAAACCTTCGTTCAATTGGGCAAGCTGCACCAATAGGCTTTGTGAGGAACTTATCCCTCTAGTAGTTGTATTTTATAAACTGTTTGGACGTAGCTGAGGCGTTTCACCATATTATTCAGCACGAATAGTGATGAAGAATGTAGGTGATGGCTGGCTTTTTGGTACTGACGACAATCTGGTTTTTTTTGGTACTGACGACAATACTGGTGGGTGTCATAGTGTAGTGGTAACACTTCCACTTTTTCAACAGAAGTCCCTGGGTTCAAATCCCGGCGGTGGTGGCATAGTTTTCTTTTCCTTTGGACTGTGTGCATTTTTATCTATCTAGCCGAGTTCCTTATGGTGGGCTATGTGTGAAATCCTGTCTTTGATATAGTGAATGAGCTATAATGATAATGAGTAGCCAAGGGCATTAAACTGTAGGCATTAAACAACACTTTAGTTAGGCTTTTTGTGTCTTTGACAATATTATCAATTGTCTGTTCAAAAACATCCACCTCGGCAGGAATGATTCAATTTTCCCTTTCAAAGTTGATCTTTCTGTATTTTCCTCTTGATATTGATTGAACCATTGTCTGTCTTATCACACTATGACAGATTATCTTTGTCATTGCGTTTCTCTCGTTACCTTCAAAGTTGTCATATTAACTCATTTCTTCTTCTTCGGCTTTCCTAGCTTGTGCCTTTGATAGGACCTGAAATGAGTTGCTAGGGCGTAAAGCTAACTTTTATATCATTTCTCCTTATTTTTGGTTTCTAATGTGTTTCTTTTATCATTAATTTTACCCCTACACGTTTTTCACTTTTTTCTTTCTCTTTTCCTCTTCATTTTTCTTTCTCTTTTCCTCTTCATTTTTCTTTCTCTTTTTTTTCTGTCACATGCCTATGATGAAATTCTCTTTGAGACATGAAGTGATTTCTGTGAGCTTTTGATTGGTCTTTCTGAGGCATGTGTTGTTTTTACCCTCTTGAATATGGATCCCTTTTAACCATTGGGTAGTTGGAATATACCCTTTAAGAATGTCTCTGTAGTGATATACGTTGATAGATAAAGATAATTAATACTCGCTTTTTCTTCTTTGCGTTCAACGGTTGTCTACAGTCTAATTCCAGCAGTTGTTGTGAACTGGAACGTTTTCCTTAGGTCATCAGCAGTGTCCCATAATTTTTTTTTAAGCATAGGGCTGAGGTATTAACAAAGCTTCACCTCATTCTGTCCTGGCCTGGCCACTGCAATTGGTGCCAGGTCTTGCCAAGCTCCCACGTCTACTGATCCATAGTATGCTTCATTTCCCTTTCTACTGATTGAAAATCTGTTATCGTGTTGAAGGGTTAGAAAATGAAACGTTAGTTTGGTCGGCTGGTTTTAGACTGGGTTGTGTCAATGCTATTCTTTGGTTGCCCTATAACTATAAAGTGGTCAAAGCCTCCATGTTTTTCCCTTTCTTATGCACTTAATACACTTGATGTTCATGTCAGAGGCTGGACATTCTGTTTATAATTCTTCTGCGATAGCTATTGCAGACCTGTCAAGTCATGTTTTTTTTGTCATTCTTTGACTTGTTAATGGCCTGTTTTCACTATAGTTTTTCTTTGTCTCTATTAATCTCCTGTTCACACCGGTTAGGTTGGCAGGCCTGATATTGAAACTGCACAGCTGGAAGAAATGAGTCACAGGGGATTCCTGTTTCTTTTCTGGTCCATAGATAGCTGTTTTTACTCCTTGTTTTTTTTTCGTCCTTTTTTTTGGTGTTAACTTGCCTGTGATGATATTCTCTTTGAGACATGAAGCGATTTCTGTGAGCTTTTGATTGGTCTTTCTGAGGCATGTGTTGTTTGTACCCTCCTAATATCTTGACTACGGATCCCTTTCAACCATTGGGTAGTAAGGGGGACTATACACGTTAAGAAGGTCTCTGTAGTGATATACCTTGATAGGTAAAGATAATCAATCCTCGTCACTCCTGTTGAAGCGTAAGGCGCAGGTGTCAACAAAGCTTCTTCAACTCATTCTTTCCTGGCCTGACCATTGCAATTGGTGCCAGGTCTTGCCCAGCTCCCACGTCTACTGACCTGTGGTATATTGTGTTTTATGTCCCCTTCTACTCATTGAAAATGTGTCATCACTTTGAAGGGCTAGAAAATGAGTTGTTAGGTTGGTTGGCTGTGTTCTAGATGGTTTTAGAATGTGGTATTCTCTTGTTGCCCTACAAAATGGCCTAAGCCTCCTTGTTTTGGTCTTTTAATGCACTTTATTTATATTTCTTGCCTGTGATGATATTCTCTTTGAGACATGAAGTGATTTCTGTGAGCTTTTGATTGGTCTTTCTGAGGCATGTGTTGTTTCTACCCTCTTGAATATGGATCCCTTTTAACCATTGGGTAGTTGGAATATACCCTTTAAGAATGTCTCTGTAGTGATATACTTCGATAGATAAAGATAATTAATCCTCATTGTTCCTGTTGAAGCTTTTTCTTGTTTGCATTCGACGGTTGTGTGCAGTCTAATTCCAGCAGATGTGTGTGAACTGGAATGTTTTCCTTAGGTCGTCAGCAGTGCCCCATAATTTTTGGTTGAAGCATACTCATCTCATTCTGTCCTCACCTAGCCACTGTAATTGGTACCCGATCTTGCCAAGCTCCCACATCGACTGATCCGTAGTATATATATTGTTTTATTTGCCTCTCTTTCTTTCTTTTTCTTATCCAGTTCCCTTTTACCATTACAGTGTAGGGCCAGCACAATGAGTCTGGATTTCTCTGGATCAAGATA
>JARBEQ010101109.1:0-13967 GCA_030265355.1 Tritonia tetraquetra | reverse complement strand
CCAGAACTCATAGGAAATGTAATATGATAAATTGGACGTAAAATAAAAGGGAAAATTTATATTTTAAACCCAGAATCAAAAATCTTTTTCGGTGTTAGTTTGTGTTACTTTAACGAGCCAATACAGGCACTTTCTATCACCTTTTCTCACTTTCGGACCTTATATCATCCCCTAAAGACTAAACATGTGACGGAACCGTGGAGTAAATATTATAAGATATATTACACCCCGGATCCCGTTACAAGGTATAGCAGGAATTGATAAAGAAAGAAGAAGATAACAGCAAGTCAAGCTAGCTACATAATATTATACACATTTCCCAGCTATTTTACAAACTTACAGAAATAGACATCACATACCAAAACACACACACACACACACACAAAACCGGAGCAATAGTTTGCTGAGATAATGGCAATGGAACACTGAAGATTTCTCAAGCATAAAGCCACTGACAGCACATACTTGATGACATTTAAAAACCTTTTAACTCTAATGCTGTCTTCAGATTTAAGCTCCAGATACATGAGCTACAAAAATGTCATGTCAAAAAAGTATAGTTGGTTTTATTTTTGCTGTTTTTTTTTTTGTCTTGTTTTTTTTTTTTTGTGTGATTTTGTTTTTAGAATTAAAAAAACAATTTTCATGGTTCGGCTCTTGGACTTGTAGGATGTAGGATCTCATCTCTATTCATTTTTTCTTCTTTTTTTAAAATTTCAGAATGCTGTTTCAGATAAAATCACAATCGGCCATCTAGAATATTATCCAGACATCCAGTTACCATCACAATTTCACATCAGATATCACAGCATCAAGCATGATGTTCCTGACAACAAACCCTCCCAGCGCAAACTCCTCAAACTCCTCAAGTCAACTCAAACATGACATAGAGACATACAGATCGCAACTCAGTAACCAGATGGCCCTCACCCTTCTTCCTGCCATCATGATCATCGGAATCATCATGATTGTCAGCTGCATCGGAAACTTGATGGTTTTCTACGTCTACCTGAAAAAATTCAACCCAAGCTCCACAAGATCTGCTATTCTTGCCCTAGCGTGCTTTGACCTCGTAGCCAGTTGTTTTGCCATGCCTGGCGAGATTATCGACATCAGATTCTCGCACAATTTTGGGAATGAGATCTTGTGCAAGTGCTTTCGCTTGGGTACAACAGTGGTGCTTGTTTCTTCAGGCTTGACGTTGCTAGTGGTGGCTGTGGACCGGTACCGAAGAATATGTCATCCTATGGACAATCAAATGACTTCAAGCCAGACACAAAAGTGGGCGACTGGATGTTTCATAGTAGCCATGGTGTTCTCTATACCAGCCCCAATTATATACGGGCTTTCCAAGGTCCAGACTCCTATTGAAGGAGTTTATGGGATAGAATGTTCCATAGAACAACAATACCATAATCACATCCTACCTATTGTTTACAATTGCATCCAAGTCTTCCTATTCCTTACTGTGTTTGTTGTTATAATAGTAATGTACAGCCTACTTGGACGTCAAGTGTTGCGACAGAATAAGTTCAGAAACTCATATAGGAGGCCCTTAAGTCACGAGGAAAAAGACCATTCCATAACTGATGGGACCAGAGAATCACAAGATGGTGGAAGATCACCAGTGCCTGACATTATTCAAGAACCAACTTTCCACCAAAGGTTGGTATAATACTTATGGCACTTTGACCAAGCACCATTAATACTGCAATACAATGTGGGGCTAGCCCTATGTTCCACCTCAAATGGCACAAACCACAAACGACACCACATTCTGAATGCAGACACCTAAACCACCATGTGTGGCCAAACATAAAACTGAAATCACCCCACTTGTGAGTCGCAGGGGTCGGCCCTGCACCCTGGGAGCAATGATTATAGACAAGTGGGGGGGGGATCAGCACACTGTGTCTATATTCCTTTATTACTTCACACAACCCTCATAAATTATGCTATACTTCTGTTACAAATTTCAATATACTTCGTTCATTTATCTAGGCAGTTTCTCGTTTGTTTAACTGAAACAGGGCATTGGAGATACACAATACGTATTTTAAAAATCCATTTTCAAACTATATGATTACTTGAGCTGAGGAAGGTGAATTAGTCATCTACCATTTACGTCTTTAAATAAAAGCAATGTAAATAAATAAAGAAACTGTGAAAACAAGCTTGCTTTTATAAGTTGAGTGAATACCAAATGTGGCTTGTGTGGTCTGTTTTCCAGATATCAAGAACAACTACCTTGGTTTTATAATCAATATTCAAACTTTATTTTGAAGTCTTGCAATAAATGTTTGAATATAGATAATAATAATAAAACCAAGGAAGTAATTCCCATATCTATTCAGAAAATTAGACTACACAAGCCATGTGATAATCATAAGAGTTAAGTATATGATCTTATGTCAGGGATGGGTCATTCTTCTTCTTCTTCTTTGCGTTCGACGAAAGTCATTAACTTTGATTCCATTGTAAGTGAAGTAAAAGTAAATAGAGCTCTTATACAGCCTATATCCAATTTTTTTTCATGCTTTATGCACTTTACAGTGTTTGTTTACCTCTTGCAAGCTTTTACACTCTTGTATCCCTCTCAACTCTACGGAGAGTATTCAGTGCCCGTAAGGTGCTTCAGCTCTAACATTATGACAATGGCTAGGAACTCAATTATACCTAATAATAATAATAATAATTCTTTCCTTCTTATCCAGTTCCCTGTTGCTATTACAGCGTAGGGCCCGCTTCATGAGGCGGATATACTCTGGATCAAGGTATTAGGCCAAGCAGGTGATCAGCCCATTGTGCCTTTTTTGTGGTAGGAATTAATTTTGACAGCGGCCTTTCAGCCTACTCTTCTCGATTTCCAACAGCCAAGTCTTCTTTGTCGTGCACAACTTGCACACGGGACCTCTGAATTGATAGCTTAAGGCACTTAAGTGGTATGAGGTAAGTAGAGTAAAATGTCTTATCCTATGACACAAAACTGGACATGGTGTTCAACAACAGTCATCCCTTCAAATATTAACGATGACCATTGTTGCTTGAATTGGCTGACTAGTTTAGCATGCTATGTGCTATCCATTTCAATATTGGTACCTCCAATTGATAATTATTTTTTGTTTGTTTTTTTTTCTATTTTCAGTAAATACCAAAAACAGAGCAACTTCAACCCTCAAAGAAAGATGTCTACTATCAGCAGCAGCAATCGCAAGTCCTCCATGGGTGATAGAAGAACTCGTAAAACAACGCTCATGCTTTTCGCCATCTCTGCCGTGTTTGTCATCAGTTTCCTACCACACCTCATCCTCAAAGGAATTCAGGCAACTCGGAAAGACTTTCCCAACAATGCATCTCAAAGTGAAATGGTCTCGTACAATATATTTGTTCGGTCTTACTTTTTTAACAGCGTCGCTAACTGCTTTATTTATGGTTTTTGCAGTCCCAAATTTAGAAGAGAGTGTAAAAAAATAGTTCTTATATTATTCTGCTGTCTACAGAAAAAGTGAATGGAAAGCATTGAATCACAGCTTTCTTTCAATCCCTCTTTTTACAGCATACTAGTTTATGAACCAACTCTATGCTGGAAACAAAACCAAATGTTCCCTGAATTATGAATTCAATCAAAGGACATAATCACAATCTGCGATCTGACTCTCTACCAAATCATTACACGCTAGGAAAAACAGCTTTTTAGTTAAATGCCTCTGACGGATTCTGACTTTTGAGTAAAAGCTTTGTTTCTCTCTTGCTTAATCCCATTTTGACATTGCAGTGTAGGGGAAGAGAGCTGAAAAAACTCTTGATCAAATACTCAACCTACTGAATAAAATGACAGATTTTGGCCAATCCAATTCAAATTTTGCCAGGACAGGAGCTACAAGTGGCCTACTCCTTGCCACTTTGAGCAACTGAGGAATCTTTAACATGACAAGTATTGACACAAAACCTCATACTATTACAATTCCACTACCCTACAGTCTATTTTGAACAGAAATATATTATTTCATTATCTCAAGCAGGATTCAAACCTTAGACCCTCGGTACCAGTAGCAGAACACTTAACTGCTAAGTCACTGTTTTGCTCACTTTCAGTTACTTTTTCCACTCTCTTACTGCCTACCTTGTTATTACTTATTGTTTTATTTATTATGAAATGAATGGATAAATGAAATAAAAAAGAAAACCTTTATAATATATTTCTGTACAAAGAATGTTAGGACTTCATAGTAGAATTTAATATTTTTTGTTAAATATGATTGAAAAGTGTAATATACTGTAAATATGAAAGCAATAAATGAATCTGATCTAATATCTCTATCTTGTTGGCGTTATTGATAACTTTCACAACCCTGTGAAATTTTCCAAGGGAAGAGAATTCTAATATCAGTGAGCCTTCAAGTGAATCTCCACAGAACAATAAGCCAAATATTGAAAAAAAATTTCTACCTTATACTTTATCCCTTTTAAAGATTTTAACCCTCAAATCTCTGCATTCTCATAATATCATTATCATTTTAAGGTCAGTGAGACAAAAATACAGAATAGGAAAGGCAGCAGTCAATTTGCAAGAATACTTGACGCCCAGTTAGCCGAGTTTTTATCAAGAGGCATGGTCTTCGTCACCCGGTAGAAGCGTGTTAAAACAAAGTGTTTGCCTTGCCATGAAAGCAGAAAAAGAGAATAAATACATAAACTACAGATCAAATTTTCTAGAAATAGTGACAACTCACCCGACTCCATTCTCCTGAGTTAGGATCGAAAAGATATGCGTCATCAAGGATCTCAGCACTTTTTATTTTACCACCATGAAGGAAAATCTTTTCAGAGCCTATAAGAAATAAATATTGTTGAAATTATGTCGAATTGTATACATTTTCAAAATGAATTGAAGGGCAATCATATTGATCCCAATTGAGAATAAAATGTAGAATTTCATCTCAAATCTGCAACGCCTGACATAAAAGGTTGGAAGCAAAATGAAGGAAAGAAAGAGAAACAGTGCTCAGGCTTGCCAACTTCCAGAGATTGAAATTAGGGATAATGCTCCGGTGTCATCTGACATTACCACAAGCAATATATAAATGCCCAATGCAACCCCCTTCTTGTTCTGAGTCTACTAAACTGTAGAAAGAGATAGAAAGAGAAAGAGATTGCTTGGCCCTCTATTCCTGATGTGTTTCAGTAAATCAAAAATTCATTTACTATAATAATATTAATAATCTATCAAATTGAACCTTTCTACATTATAGGAATTATGATAACGTTCATAATAAGATCCCAATATATAGTTTTACTCCATTAGTCTCGTAAACTTCATTATAGCTATTACTATTACATTAGTATTATACTTCTGGTAGCGCATTCTATTTCATATTCTTACAAATGTAAGCTCTGTGGTGTTACTAATTCCTGATACTGTATACAATATAACAGGATAGGCATTTTGTTACAAACAAACAAACAAAGGAAATGAAATGCAGTGCATTGGAAACACATATAGTTAATGGAACTGGTGATCGCCAGGCAAATGCTGTTCCGAGGGGACAGGAACTCCCAGGCAGGAAGTGAGAAGTGGCGTGTGATGCGAATATACATAACTTGCAGGACACAGGTTAATAAAGGTTTAAAGTTTGTCTTAAAAAATTGACACCAACTGGATATTATCTTCATTGAAAAATTCAATAGAAACACTGGTGGTCTCTTTTGTGGTGAGGCGTGACCTTGTGTGTAAAGCATATATTGATGAGAGAATATAATTTGATAGTCTTCTCATCCATGTACATGGAATTCAAGTATAAATATGTGTGGCAAAAATCTTTTGTTAACGGGTAATGTACCAGCCTTTAAATAAATACTACTTGATTTGTTATCTAGAACCAAAATTTAAAACGGTTATTATAATATGAAATCATTCCCTTTTATTCTACCTAAAAAGTTAACAAAGATATGTCATTGACTTGATCAACATATGAAAAAAACAAAACCCCGACAAACAAATACAAAGAGGTCTTCTTGCTTCTTGTTCAGCTTACCATCAATATGAACAGCAGTAGCGGCGTGTCTCCATCTATTTGCAGGCACATCACCAGACTGGTGAACAAGCTCAACTTCCAGGATCCCATAGGGGCATTCCCACAGTTGTGGTCCTGATGCACTGCTTGCAAGATCCCCACAATCTGAGACCTGACTGTTTGTAACGTGTTGTACTCCGTGTGTCCCACTCTCATCTCTAGCCGTATTTGTGACACATGAGGGATCACAGATTTGAAGATTGCATACTTTAGTGTCTATTTGTTCACTACTTATTTGGTCATTATTTGTATCACAAAATTGTTGAGAGGAGCATGAAACATCATCAGTTCTATGACTGGAATTTGAATTATCTGTTTTGTTTCTCAATTTTAACTTTAACATCTGGGAACACAAAAAATAAGGAGATTGACGCCCAGCTACCAAATATGTAGAACTGTTGGACAAAGTCACTGATGTATGGTGCATTCGAGCGTCTGGAAAGATAAAAACAAGAGAATTGAAGATAAAAAAATCCTAAAAGTTTTAAGATATGAGATGGAGATGGACTATAAATCAGAGGTCCGCCTTTGATATGACCTAAAATGTGTTGCTAAGGGCGTAAAACTTTAAACTTATTCTAATCTAGATCTAAAAAAAAAAGAAAAAAAAGAAAATTCATTACACATTCAACCAAACACTATAATATGTTTTGTTTCAAGACAGATATACGGGGTCCGAAGTCATTTCACTTACATTGCACATCAGAAGACACACAGGGAATATGGTATGATTCCATAGAATTGATGTCTGTAATTGTGATATCTGTCAGTCGTTGATGTCGACCATCAATCTCCCCAAAACCTCCAGTAGTTATCACATAACCTCCTGGCACAAGGCTCGAGGCATGACCAAACCGACAGACGAAATTAGATGAAGGAATCCTATCAATGTTGACAACATCTAATTTGGCTGGTCTCAAACTGCAATCTGTAATCAGAGTTGAATAAACAAATAAGTACTGATAATAAGAGAAACAGTGTAGAAAATAAGATAAAATTTCCAATAAAACAACAATACAAGGGCACAGAACTTTGCGGGTATAACCCTGTATTGTTGTTTATAATATTGGAAGTTTTATCTTATTTTCTACACTGTTTTTTTTTGTATTTTGGCTGAAACTTCCGGCAGCCATCATCAGCTTGATAATAAGTGAAGTACTTTGCTGCAGTTTAAAAACAAAACAACACATACTGATTAGTAAGTTTTGTTCCATGACTGTAGTATAAAAAGGCGTTAATAACATTTTAATGTTCTATATGATACCGAAGAGGGCAGCATGGGGTAGATTCCAGTAATGAATTAAATAAATTGTAGTCAATCTAACAACTGATTTTTCTATTCTAGGTTAAACTGAATGAAGCATTATGAGTATATAGTCATTCATAACAGTGAACATTTAAACAAAATTGCCAATCATTGTGTTCATAAAAATATCAAACTTCCTTTAAAACCCATTTGGATTATCACAATCAATCAAATTATCTAACGGGTTCCATTTTAATCTTACAGAAATTTTTAGGGGATTAAATTCATTATCAATGAGAATTGGATATTCTCAGAGCTCACCACTCATACCATAGTCATCTTGTTAATCATGATAAATCGAAAAATATATGATAAACAATTTTGTTTACGAACTCCCAAGTTTTAAATCTCTGAAAGTTTGAAGTTTTACGCCCTTTTCAACACAGAAAGGTCATATCAAAGGCGGTTAAACAGAACTTGAGAAGATTACATATAAATCTCCAGAGCAGAGCCATGAAAACTCTGAAAAGATCCTGCATAAGGCATGGACTCTAATCCAGACTTTTGAAACCAGAGGCAAATGACTTAACCTCACTGTGCTAGGGAAGCCCCCTCCTAAGTTTTGAAAGTTCTATGTTCCAAAGCCCCATAGTATGAGAAGAATTAAAGGTGATACCTTCAAAAAGGTTTCTATCCTATCTGCCATAATTCAATTCCTGGTCTGACGTTGTTTCAATATTCTAAACAAAACAAAAATATTTGCAACAAATCACAAATGAAGAACAAATATAAGCACTTAATAAACTCACCTGGTGACGGTGATTCCAATCCAAAGTAATTAGGATTTGGGGAATTTAAAGAAGCAGCCAACATGAAATAGTGTGAGTATTTGAGATTCAACTCTTCATACTCATCAAAGGCTTCCAGATTTTCAACACGTTTTCTTTCATCCAGTGGTAAACAATAATAGTAGAAAGAGTTCATATCCATCAATTCACAGCCAGTCCAGCCCTGTTGAAGGAAATTCAGTAGTAAGAAAATTGCTTAGTTCATAATAACAACAACAAAATATGTAAAGGTTGGAAAGAAAACTTCTTCTTTCTTATCCAGTTCCCTTTTACCATTACAGTGTAGGGCCAGCACTATGAGGCTGGATTTCTCTGGATTTCAGATATTAAGCCAAGCAGGTGATCAACCCACTGTGATGGAAAGAAAACAAGTGTTTGAATTTCAACAAAAAAATATATCGTTGCTGATAACTATCATGTGTGTCACAGGATTCTGACCCTCTTTTATTAACTTTTCATCTTTCTCTCTATTTGTCCAATAAAAGTAACTATTTGTCCTCAAAGTAAAAAATGACAAACTTTTATTTGGTTTTACGACACACTATATAAACGATAGGCTTCAATATACTCTCACACTCTATCTACAATTTTCTTAAATGGACTTATGTCAGTCCTCATTTGCATTTGAAACTTGTTAATTTTGTAATACAGTCAATTACACTTAATCGCAACATGACGGGAGTGCCATTTGTTTGCGATTATCCAAAATTGTGATTAACCAGAGTTGGCTGTGGGACCAGTAATCTAGGGTCATTTCACTACTTGACGACTATTGCACCACTCTTATAAAGCCAGAATCACTCAAACATTAACCATTGGGTCTATGCACTCATTAAAATCATCCATGCAAATGATATGCGGCATTCTCTTTGGTATTTTCTGTCACAGGGTGACATAGACATCATAGAGTTCACAGACACAAGATTATAACCGCCCTTGCTTTTGTTACATTTGTTTTTACTGGCAAGGAGTTCGAAACTCTTTTGATTGTGTAATGAAAGACAATCCAATGGCCAGTCACTAAAAGTCTATGAGCTGTGAATCATCTTTCCAGTGAGAAGACGATGAGATTTTTTCCGCTGGACTGTATAGACGACGCGTGATGGCATTCCTTGCAGGCTAGGGGCACAGCTTAATGATTGAACAAAGGTGGCTGCAGCTGGTGCTGGAACCACAATCAGTGTAAGGCTATTGCATCATTAGGGTTGATAGCTATTGACAATGGAGACATGTGATCATCGTTTAGCAAAGTGTGAAATCAACAAAAAGACAATCCAAAATGTGAGGCAAGGTGTCGCCGGCTTTGCGATTATCTGAGTGAGTTGCGATTAACCAGTGACTTTTATATTGAATTAATTCCGTTTCTTGGGAAAAGTTGCGATTAAATGGCATTTGCGATTAAGCAGAGTCGACTGTATCAATATCGTACTAATGAGATTTTTTTACATAAGCCAAACAAGGACTTCTTACTTAAAAATTTCGAGGTGATTCTACATTTTGCCTACTGACTTAGACTTGTGGAGTGATCAATTCAACTTTCAGACCCCATTTATGGACGGACAGTCACAGTCTTCGTCGTCATACCTCAACAACCTTCATCAAACTTTGGAGCGCATTGTTCCTCCCTTTTGACTTCGGTGTTGACTCTTACAGGATCTTGTCGTTTGTGATGTTTGATGAGCGGCCAAAACACAGGATTTACATTTGTAAAAGGTACGTTTAATTATCTATTTTATAACTGTAGCTATTCATTTCACCCGTAAGCCATAATACCAATGATCCTCATCATTTACTTCTTTTTTTGTTGTTGTTTCATTGCATCTTCTTATATCAAAACAGCTTTGTAGAATTAAATTCTATAATTCGAGTTCATTAAGTATCTAAGTAATTGTTTATAAAACCATTGGAGATCTTTCTTTTAAGTTAGTTTTAGTGTAAGTTTATATTTACATTTAAGTATCAAATGTTAGGTTTATGCCTAGGGTGGTAGAACTTCCCAGTTTTTATCAATAGGGGGTACCCACAAGGACTACAGTAAATTGTTTCTTGGCCTGTCTTTGATTAATACTGCTCAATGTATTCCTCATGGTGCCGGTAAAGAGTTAAGGACACAGTGGGCTGATTACCTGCTTGTCTGAAATTCTTTGATCCATTGCATTTCCGTCTCTGTGTTCAGTCGTATTTGGTGGTTGGGGTGCCTGCATTTATGGCAGGTATCTTAGTGTGCCTTTCATGACTGAACATAGGGCCTAATACTGCTCTGCAGTATAAATGGGGTTCGATCGAACAAACAAACAAACGTTAGGTTTACTCCTGACCTATCACTCAATAAGGAGGGAGTAGACCTATCGTGACAATGTGCTCAACAATATAACAACACAGAAAAAAATTGATAAAACAATGGAGAATAAAAATAAACAGGATGCACATGAACATTATAGCAGGTGAAAGCAGGCTTTCTTTCCACTCACATTTTTCAAAAACCTCTCCTTTTGTGACTGAAGCGTTGGGAAGGCGTTGATACACTTCAAAGGTGAACCAACAGAATGGAAATGCTGTTGCCTAAATGTATGAGGAAAAAACATGATTATTCATATCTGTCTAATTACTGTCATACTACAATATTTAAGCTCATTTATAACAACAACAACAAATACACGCGACCAAAGATTTTAAACATGTCGGAATTTGGACATTGTGAGTGATTCACATACTGTAAAGGGGTATTTTGTCTCTTTAATAACAAATTGTCAGGATTTTAAAAAATATCTAACGCTTATTAATTGATCAAAAGACAAATTTTACAAGAGCACAAGTGAACTCAACCATGTTCATGTTTATAAAAATGATTACACAAATTCACAGTGGGTTGATCACCCGCTTGGCTTAATATCTTGATCCAGAAAAATCCAGACTAATTGTGCTGGCCCTACACTGTAATGGTAAAAGGGAATTGGATAAGAAAGAAATTACACAAATTGGCTGCCTGACCAAACGAGAAGTTTAGATAGTTTTTTCTCCACCTGGGTTAACCCTTCTACCCCACTCGCAGAAAATAAACCACGCGCCCCGCCTCGTCTGCCAGTGCCAGGGTGGTAAATCTACCACCAAAGTCTGATGGCCGCTCGCCGCTTGGGTGGTAAATCTACATTTTGGGGGTGACCTATAAACTGCAAACGGTCTAAACTCTTTTTATAGAACAAGTTCAGTAAACTTCTAGGGTCATTTCTAAAAATAACAGCTTATAATAATATAACGTGAATTTCCGGGTTCGTCTTTTTCGTGGATTAAAAGTATAGTTTTTCATTGCTTGTTTACCTTTGGCTCGTTTTCGCCCAGCCAACGCCTGGGCACACTAAAGTTTATGCCCATGACTTCCGGTTGGGCAACAGTGGGGTAGCAGGGTTAAGACCCAAATATTCAGAATATGGGTCAATCAATAACATTAATACAATTACAATAATGATAAAACTAGTCATGGTCGTTGATGTCTTAGTTGTGAAAGTTTACATGAAATGTTTATGACAAAAATTGGACTGAGGTAATTATGAACAACATTGGGTGTAATATAACTGTAGGTAAGTTGGGATTAAGCAGAGTTAATTACAATATCACATTTTGGATAAAAAAATTGTTGATTAAGCCCAGTTGACTGAAAACATGACAATGGAACTGAAACCTTGTTTTAAACATAATGACAACAGACAATATATATAATTTTTTTACATTGTAATATAAAGTTATAATTTTCAACACATAGTTTTGTATGCGAACCCCTATTGTCTTACATAAATAGTCCAAAGGCATCATCAGGGTGCATCTGGGAATGGAGAAAGAAAAGATTATTTTCAACTAATCCATAAATCATAAATAACATCTCATCAACCAGGTGAGTGCATAGAATATAAAACTGTGACCAGTGACAGTACGACATTGACATTTTTCTGTTCGAATAGGCTCCATAACCGCTGAATGAATATTAACCAAATTTTCACAGCACGTATCACAAGTATTGGACTATGTTCTGTTTTTCATACATTATTTGTAATTTAAGACACATTTCTATTTTCGTTTACGACAACCAACACCTACAGCAAAAGTAATGATGTCATTGAATATTGTTCCTAAAAATGACATCATTAGTCTTTGAGCGCATGATGCCTCAAGGTGTTGTTTTAATTTTGTAATGCTTTATTTAGTACTTTCCTCTATCTCCATGCATTTTTGTTGATCAGTCGTTTTCTATTCTATTTTCAATAAAGTGGGGTTATATCAAAGGAATGGTTACCATAAATCTCTCAGGCAAAGCTTTCAAAACTCTGAAAGGTCCAGAGAAACTTATCAAATAGATTCCAGCCCAGACAGTGACCCAGCCACACAGGTCTACATCAAAATGAAAAAAAAAAGTGGTAATGATTCCCACAGTAGGGATAATTTCTTTTTGAGTATTTCCGTTTTGTGGTGGCCTTTAGGCTGTTTGACCGTGTTGCTACTTTAAGGGTGATTCTGTCCGTGTGAGAAAATTGTACACCTGAAAACTTAATTATGATAAAAAATCTCTGTAATACATCAGATTTGTAAACTATATATTGGTAATTGCCTTTCTTCTGAACCTTCCAAGAACAAAGCAGATATTACAAGACAAACTTAGGGTAATTGCCTGCAAAAAAATGTGGGCAGCCCCATGATTTACCTATCAGTAGAATAATTTCATATTTCTAAAACTTATCTGATCCAATCCACAGCCAAATAATGAATAACACTACTTTTTAATATGACTGGTAACAAAAAATACTAAGAGAGCCAGCACATATAATATTCGAGTTAAATGAAAGGGAAAAAAAAATACACAACAGAATTAGTCATACAAATGAAAGAAAATGGAAAGGACAAGGAAGATGAATAAAAATACAATTCGTACAATAATATTATTTGAAACTAAAAGCAATAGAAACTGAACCAAAAAAAAGACAGTTACACATAATTCAAATAATGACATTGTCCGCATATAATCAATAAAACAATGTTTGAAGATCATTGGGAAAATGAGCATATTGTCCTTCTATAGACTTATCCCATACTATTGAGTGGGGTCGCAGGTGCATGTTCCTGTTGTCCCTTACTATCTCCTGCCTGCTCCTCTTCTAATCTTACTGTTTTCATGTCCTAATTTATATGGTCCTGTATCCATTATCTTGGTCTACCCTTCTTCCTAGTTCCAAATTACATACCTCTTAACTCTTTCATCTGCAAAACTTTCATCTCTCTTTAATATGTGCCCATGTCATCTCAAAGCATCATTTTTGAGAAAATACCAGATCATGTCAAGTTGGGATACTGTATTAACATTTTGATAAAATGAAATGAAGAAAATGACCAACCTGTTCATACATGGCAAAAGTCGCTTGTTCAAAAGTTTCAGCAGCCCATTTGACAACGTCTGTGGAGCTGTTGATGATTTACAATGCATTGAATGAATTTGTCAACTTTTTAAATGGAATATAAATGTGTCATTCTAAATAACATGTTCCTTGAAAAGATATAAAATAAGAGCAAAGTTTTTAAAAAGTTTTGTTTGAAGAGAAGTACAATGAACATCATATCATGCTGGAAAAAAAAAAAGATTTAGAGTTAAAAGAATAAGAAAAGAAGGGGTCCCAGTGGCGCAGAGGTACGGTTCTTGCTTCTGAAGAGAAAGGTACATAGTTTGATTCCCAGCAGCGTCGGGTATTTTTCTCCTTGAAACTCTGTGAAAACCTATATGCCACTCCCCTGATCCTATTCAGGTAGGTGGGATCA
>JARBEQ010100887.1:0-13816 GCA_030265355.1 Tritonia tetraquetra | reverse complement strand
GAATGAGCACAGTAATAGAGTGAACACAGTAATAGAATGAGCACAGTAATAGAGTGAGCACAGTAATAGAGTGAGCAATTAACAATATTGCAGGTGATTCTGATATCCAAAGCCACATACCCGTCATCCAACTCCCAATTTCTCGATTACACATAAACACTAACAGCAACAAATTAACCACAACAAAAGTAGGATGTTATATTTTCTTAATAGAGTGAGCACAGTAATACAGTGAGCACAGTAATAGAATGAGCACAGTAATAGAGTGAACACAGTAATAGAATGAGCACAGTAATAGAGTGAGCACAGTAATAGAGTGAGCACAGTAATAGAATGAGCACAGTAATAGAATGAGCACAGTAATAGAATGAGCACAGTAATAGAGTGAGCACAGTAATAGAATGAGCACAGTAATAGAGTGAGCACAGTAATAGAATGAGCACAGTAATAGAGTGAGCACAGTAATAGGCTCAGTAATAGAGTGAGCTCCGTAATAGAACAAAAGTAGGCACAAAACGTTTCGGGCATTGCCCTTCATCTACTTCACACACAAAAACAACAAAAACGAATACGTAACATAGGGATGTATACGAAAAAAAAATACTTGAATATAGATAAAATGTGAACCTGAACAAAAAAAATATGGGGCAATGCTGATGACATAAGGAAAACGTTCCAGTTTACAACATCTGCTGGAATTGTTCACAACATCTGCGGGAATATGACTGTAGACAACCAGAATATATAGAACGTGAAAGTCGTAGATAAAGCTTTTGTTTATCGTTCTTTTATTGGAAGATGTTCTAATTTCAAACACTATTTCCAATGCATTTCGTAGAGTGGGGTGTGGTCCCGTGACGATATGGTATTATCTCTAACGCTCCCGATTGTTATCAAAATGGTTCTAGTATTTCATTTCCCCCAGCCAGGTGGGTGGGTGTTTGGCATGGTGTGTGTGTGTCGATGAGAGGTAAACATGCACTTCATTTCCGGGGGCGCGGGGGGGGGTAGGGGGTGAGTATGGGAGGGGGGTTTAGACGGATAACACGACATGCCCAGCCCATTAGGTCCTTAGTGGGAGATATCATGTCACGGTCATTTCCAATTTGCTGGCATGTAGTTTGGTTTGGTTTTATTTCTTTGATTCGTATTGTGGAGTTGGTTTGTTTGTTTGTGGATTTTGTAGTTGATGGTTGTGTTGTTTGTTTTTCATTCTATTTTAATTTGATTTATTTTCGATTGTTTTGGTTGGATTTGTTTGGAGGTTTTTTTGTTGTTATTGTCGTTGTTTGTTATGAGCTTATTACAATGTCGTCGTTTGTTGTTGATGTTCTCATACATTTGTTTTGTTGTTCTTTGTCGTGTCATCATCTTATTGAGTTTCATTTTCATTGAGTTTCATTTTCATTATAATTATGTTATATCTGTTTGTCAGAATAGAATAGAATACATCTCATCGTTGGCACCACTTACCCGGCCCAGATTCCCAAGACCCCACATCACAGACTTCCCAGTCAACAATTCCTGGTCGTTTACACATTATAAGTAGGGACGATAACTATACGGCTGTCTGTAACAATATCAAAGGTTCTGATTTTTATATAGTTTAAATGTTATCCCTGGTCGGACATGTTAAATTGTAGTAAAACCCGGCTGAAAATTATTTAGCTTGTTTGGAATATGTGGACAGCGAAATCTCGAAAAATCCAGGCTTTCGAGAACAAAATTTCTTATCGAGAACAGAACAAACGGAGATATCACAGATGAGTAGAATGTCGGATTGGCTCTCAGGAACCTCTTTTGTGTCATGCAAAATGGCACCTGTTACGAAGGCCTGTGTAAGACAAGCATGCAGGGCACAGTTGGAGGGCAGCGGAGAAATGGAAGACAAAGGGAAAACGGTATGGACAACACAAAGGAATGGACTTCTCGAAAAAATACTTAGATGTACACACTACTTTCTAGCAACCACCCCTCGATTCTAGGCCACCTACAGAACAATGGACGAGACAGTAGCTTCTCAGCGTCACTGTTGTGACCGAATCCAATCACAACCCCAGTGTGTGATAGATGAGAGACGTTTGTGTTTGGAGAGAGTTGATGGATACAACTTTCTTAAGCGGTATTGACCAAATCAGGTTGCCGTGGCCAATAATCTACACCCTAGTCTGTCTCGCCTCGCAACAATGAGGCCATATTATATCAAACAATCTCACCCACGCCCATCTAATGATCGTTTTCCTCCCACAAACGGTTGTTATGGGGCTGGACTAGTCATTGGTCAGATCATAACATCCATCACTACACGCATTCAAACCGACGTCCTGTTGTATAACACCAATATATTACTGTGCAGTATTTCCCAATGTCACATTATGCTACTGGTATCTACAGTAAAACCTTGTTATACCACCTCCCGTCAAACCGCCATTCTCGCTTACTGCCTCACAAGTTTGCCTGGTGCGATTCATCTCAATCTTTCTTTCTTTGTTTGATCGATCCCCATTAACATCACAGAACAGTGTTGGGACCAGCCCTTTGTTCAGTCATGAAAGGCACACAAGATACCCGCCATAAATGCAGGCACCCCAACCACCAAACACCGCTGAACTCAGAGCCGAAAATTCTTTGGATCAGAGAGTTTCAGACAAGCAGGATGTCAGCCCACTGTGTCCACAACTATTTACTGGCACCATGAGCAATACACCAATCAGTATTAACCAAAGACGGGCCAATAAACAAATTACTGTAGCCCTTGTGGGTACCCCCTTAGCTATTGATAAAAAAAAACTGGGAGGTTCTACCACTATGGGCAACATCTCAATCTTATGTTGCTATAATATATTGTTCACCATCGTTATGATATTACAAGTCCATCCTATGATTCTCTTTCTTAATGGCACAATAAACATTAATGGTTGATTCACCGCTAACAAAAAATAATATGATTTAAGGAGTGTTTCTTATCGCCAAAATCCGGACATGTCGTTCAGTTATCAGTGCACGAAATACTGTTATCATCCGCTGACCCCACCTAGTGAAAAAAAGCGAGGAAAAGAAACTAAAATACTGTTATCATCGAGAGGGGGTGGAAGTATTTTTTGCGTCGTTTGAGAACCAGAACTGTTACTACTCCGGTTGTTTTAAGAGGCTGCCGATGCCTCCCATTTCATGAATAGAATATTCTAAATCTATTACCCTACCGTTATTGGTCTTTATATCATATACAATCCCTCGTTGTTGATTTTGCATTACGTTATCCAAACCCCATTTTATTTATCTAGATGATATTTTTTCCTTCACATTTCAAAGGCAGTTGGCCGCTTTCCAAAACAAACATTAAAATCTGGTTCCTGTCAACCCGAGTGGTTGATAAGGAATATCGATCCGTTGCATTGTATGTAGATAGGGGAACAAACAAAACAACGTGTCAAGGGAAATGCTTGCCTTCATTCGTTGGATGTTAACATCTGAATTCCATTTCATTTTTTTGACCTCCTAATCCACGTTTTATCCCTTCTTTTAAAACGTCACGATTCCTTTCCATCCCTCCCCTTCCTTTCAATCCCTCCCCTTCCTTTCTCTTTTTCATCTTATCCTCCTTCTTTTGCTTAACACCCATATTCTCTTCTTTATCCTCATCTTCATTTTTCTTTTCCTTCGTCAACTTCAATCCTCCTCCTTCTCTTCCTCCTCCTCATCCTCTTCCTCCTCCTCTTCCTCCCCCTCCTCTTCTTCTTCTTCTTTTCGTCTTTTCGTCTTCTTGTGTTTCTTCTTCGTCATCTTCGTCACCGCCGTCGTAGTTGCAGTCGTCAAAATGAAGAACAAAGCAGTTCGACATATCAACACGAAGGATCTGGCCGGAGAAGTCGTTACCAATGCTTTCGCCTCCAGCACCACTAGTACTACTACCACCACCTTCACCACTAACACTACTACTACTACTTCTTCTACTACCCCCACTGCCACTACTACTACTACCACTGTCACTACTACAACTACTATCACCACCACTACTACTACTACTACTATTACTACTACTACTATTACTACTACTACTACTACTACTACTACCACTGCCACTACTACTACTACCACTAACACTACTACTACTACCACCACTGCCACTACTACTACTACTACTACTACTAATACTACTACCACTGCCACTACTACTACTACTACTACCACTACTGCCACTACTAATATTGCATTGACTATAATGAAAAAAACGTACTAGGTAACTCGACCACTTGCATAACACTGACCATAAAGATACTAACCGCCACCACCATCTACAAATGCCATAAATAAAGTGTTATATTTAAGATACTAACTATAATTCTATTTCATTAATTGTTTATTATCAAGTATGATTTTTTTGCATTGTTGTCGATATTATTATTAATCATTAATATTAATAGTTGGTTCCCCTCATCACACGTCTCATCCTGGAATCGATAAGGCACCAGAGGCTGTAACAAAGGAAAACGGGTCAATATGTGATTTATTTATTTTGGCATGTCGGGTTACGATAACTCGTCCTTCTGGTTGATACTGTGCGTGGATCCCCTGCCAAATCGTTGAAAAACAAAAGTTATAAAGTTTGAAGTATTACGCCTTTTTAATACAGAAAGGCCATTTAACAGAACTTGAGAAGATTCTATGTGAGTCTTCTGGGCAGAACCATGAACATTCAGAAAGGTTAAGACGTCCAGGGAAAAGAATCCTTCATAATTAGACGGGACTCGAGCCCGGACCTCCGCATCCAAAGGCAAGTGACTTAACCACTGCGCAAATCTTTGACAGCTCAAAAAGCAATAATTTGAACATAGTCCCAAATTAATATATTGCATGTCTAGATCATGAGCTGAATTTTTACACAAGCCGGTGATCAGTGCGCACCAATTCGACCATTACGGGCAGGAGGTCGGAAGACACAGTGGGTACCATTACTATTAGTGTGTTAACGCTGTCGTTCCACTATTCACCCAAACAAATTAGAATTATCCGTTTTGCGCGTTTTTCGACACTTGAAGATAATTCCGGATCCAGGACTTCTTGCACACAGTAGTAGTAGTAGTAGTAGTAGAAGTAGTAGTAGTAGTAGTAGTAGTAGTAGTAGTAGTAGTAGTAGTAGTAGTAGTAGTAGTATGTCATAAAGAGCCTTTACGGGTCATAGGGCCGGAGCTTAACCCGGTTTCGGGTGAAGCGGACAAGTGACAATGTGTCACTTCCTGATAGGACGCTGGTCTATCGCAGAATTCTTTCTCAAGACTCGTTTGAGAATTGGTACCCATTTCTACACCTGGGTCAAGTGAGGCAAACGGAGTAAAGTTTCTTGTCCAATGAAAAAACGAAGTGCCTGAAGCCGGACTCGAATCCACGACCTTCGCAATGGAAATCCGTAGCCCAGACCACTCGACCACCCCGCCTCCAAAGTTGCACACAGTATGGGGGACAAAAAAATTCCTTTATCTCTTTGACCTGGTCGGGATTTGAACCGAGGAATCTGGTTCCGTGGGCGATGACACTGTCACTGTGCCAGAGAGATGTCTATTTACCTTATCACATGTGCATGTTGATGTTGCCTCTTAGAAACGTGTAGACGCAAAAATATGAATTATCACCAGGGCACCTTTGACTCGGGGGGGTTGCTGGTACGTGGATCGAGTATCACACAAACACACAGGCAAACAGATGGGCCTATAAATCATATTACGTAACTGTTCATAGTGGCAGTAAGTATGTCCTTAAGAGCCTTTAAGGCTCATAGGTCCGGAGTGTAACCCGGTTTTGGTGGCGTGAAGCGGACACGTGACAATTTGTCATTTTCTGGATAGGACGCTGGTCTATCGAAAAATACTTTCCCAAGACTCGTTTGAAAATTGGTACCCATTTTTACGCCTGGGTGGAATGAGTGGATAATGTTATTGAGGCGGCATTTATAAAATGGAAGTTGCATGATGACAATGCGGTATTGCGATGTTAAGAGTACCCATCTCACAGCATGAAGGAATCAACATAAGTGAAAGATATATACATACATACATACATACATTCGCCTTATGTGCTCAGTTTTCATATAGCTGAGGGGTTACCACCAGGGCAATAGTAAATATTGTTATGACCAAAACTTGGGCAACACCTAAAAATGTGACGCTCATTGGGACATTCAAGGTTCGGGGCACAGTGGGCTGATCACCTGCTTGCCTTATCTACCTGATACAGAGTTTTTCCAGCTGTGTGTTAAGCAATGCTGGACATGGAGCTGGCCACGACACTCCTTGGGGATACGATGTGGTTTGGGTAACAAAACAAAACAAAACATACACACATACATACATACATACATACATACATACATACATACATACAAACAAACATATATATATAGGTGGGTAGATGGACTGGTAGACAGATAGTTTAGATTCATTGATTGATAGACTGATAGATAGATAGATAGATAGATAGACACATTAAATAAACAGATAGATAGACTGATTAATATCTCTGTTACGACTAAATAAATAAATTGGCATTCAATAATTAATGAGTATTTGCTTAATCACGCACATGCAGCACAATTATTAGGACTGTGTTTGGTGTGTATTTCATCTACGTGTGTTTTGTACAAGTGCCATCTATGTGTGTTTTGTACAAGTGTGTTATCAATGTGTGTTTTGTACAAGTGTGTTATCAATGTGTGTTACCGATGCCACGCAGCTAGCGATTGATTTTCCGAAAGTCGAAATCACAGGCAGGTCTATCTACGCCAAGTTACGATGTGTTCAATAACAGGAATGTTATACAACTAGGAAACCTCTTTTCATGGCTTTGATCCCAGCAGTGAAAGCCTAATAGCTTTTCTCGTGATACTTGAAACGTAGTCTCCAACATGTATTAATATTATCATTATTATTATTATTATTCTCATTATTATTATTATTATTATCATTATTGTTATCATCATTGTTATCATGATTATCATTATCATTCTTCTTATTATTATTATTATCATCATTATTGATATTATTATTATCATAATTATTATTATTTGTTTGTTTGATCGAACCTCATTAACACCGCAGTTGGCGCCAGCCCTATGTTCAGTCATGAAAGGCAAATAGGACACCTGCCATAGATGCAGGCACCCGACAACCAAAGATGACTGAACACCGGGAGTTCTAGACAAGCAGGTGATCAGCCCACCACGAGCAGTGGACTGAGCGGTATCAATCAAGGACAGGCCAATAAACAAAAGAAAGGCAGAGGGAAGTGGCAGAGATGAAGATGCTTAGGTTCTCTCTGGGTCTCACAAAACTGGACGAAGTGCCGAATGACGACATAAGGAGAAAAATGGAAGTTGGACCCCTGTCTAATACTACAACTAAGAGAGACGTGTCTGAGATGACACGGGCACATATTGAGGAGAGATGAAAGTTATCTCGGGAGAAGAGTTAGAGAAATATCATTTGGAACAAAGAAGAAGGGTCGACCAAGAACTAGATAAATGTATGGATAGACTGTAGAAGAAGAAGAAGAAGAAGAAGAAGGAGAAAAAGAAGAAAAAGAAGAAGGCCTATAAACAAATTGCTGTAGCCCTTGTGGGTACCCCCTCAGCGATTGATAAAGACTGTGAGGTTCTACCACTCTGGGTATCATTATTATTGTTATCATTATCATTTACCCACGTAAAAACAACACAACAATATGTATTTTTCTGGCAATGGCTTTCAAAGCATTGTCCTGTTCATATGAAAGACAACGTGAAGCTCAAAGCACACCCCATCGATTGCCTGATCAATAGCACACATGGAGCTAAGATAATAAATAAATACATTCTCCATTCATGACATTTTGGATCGAATGGGAATCTGTAATGTTATCAAGAATGTGTGTATGTGTGACTAGTCTTATTTTCTTCCATTTTCCTGCTTGTAATCGGGTTCTGGTCGACGTCTTAGTTCCATCTAAACATCATAGATTGTATCTGTGCAACATTTTTTTGGTATAATACTGCACGCTTCCAGACTTTAAATTGCACATACAGTGAAACCTCGTTATACCGACAACTCTGGGACCGAAGGAAATGTGACGTGATAAAGAAAATGGCGTTATAACGAGAGGTTTCAGGAGGCGTGAGAGAATTGCGTTATAACGAGGTTTTACTGTAGTTTTGATTGCGTGTATTTGAATAAATGTAATTGAACAGCATGGCACAGTATGAATGAGATAAGTTTCACACTTCAAAAAATAAGCTGTGAACGCTTCACAGCCTTTATATTCTGATATGTTATTGGTCAGTAATTTTTGTTATTTCATATCATACAATATTTGCATAACAAACTCGAGCAAACGATGTAGGGAGGTCAAAATTGTTTAATTAAAAAAACGACTACCCAAACTAATATAACTTCAACCAAAGTCAATAAACGGCGCTAGAATCTATACCTTCATTGCTGTCACTTTAATCTGTTTTATGACAGACAATCTCACCCCCTAGATCCAGTCACTATCAAACGCAAATGAATAATGAACGAGGCAGCGACATAGAGTTTAGCACCCGTTTCGCAGACGATAAAATGGCTGCTGGGGCGTGGACAGCAAAGCTTTATGTAACATCAGCAGTCATTGATTGAGAAAAGCTGGCTAGTGTGTGGATATTCTAAGTAACATAATGGTGTAATTACCACAGCAAGCAGGTCGGTATGAACGGAGGAAATTGGAATTGGGCAATCAAAGAGGCTGACGACGAATCTGTGCTAATGAAACGTTGAAGAAATAGGCGTAATTTGGTCTGAGCACAAGGAGGAAATCAGACGAAATGCAAAAAGGTGATCAAATGAAGTGCGAAAAGGAAACAAAGGGAGTAAAGTCGACTCCGGTTAATCGCAACACGACGGGAGCGGCAAAACTATTGTGATTATTCGAAGTTGCGATTAACCAGTGACTTTTATATATTATTCAATGATTCTGTTTCTTGTGAAAAGTTGTGATTAACCGAGTTGCGATAAACCGGAGTCGACTGTACCAAGATGGAGCCAAACGAAGTACCAAACGAGAACCACGTGAAGTACCAAAAGGGAACGACATAAATTATCAAGAGGGAATTACATTGGGAATCGAGAGCCTACCAGACGAAGGACAGAAAGGTAACAGAACAAAGTGATAGTGAAATGCTACAAAGAGTAAAATTATTGATATTTCCATCACTTAAAACTCGACTAAACATGAAGATACAAAGATGAGAAAATGTGGACATCAATGCACAAATTGACAACATAGTTACTGACATTTTTACCAATTAACCATTAACCGCAACGAATGGGAAAAAAATAACAAGACGAGCATGTTCTTTAGCACAGCTTTCTTTGCTAAAATTGTAAAATATCCTTTTGAAGAAATACCAACACGTTTACTCGATACTAATTCAACAAGGGTCATTTATAATAGGACGGCCAGGGGAAAACAAAAACAAAACAAAAACAAAACCAAAGGTAAGAAAACAATGTGTGGTGTCCCGTGAAAGGGAAAACGTGATTTGAAAATGATAGTACCGACTCTTTGGGACGAGTTAAGTGAGTCACTGAGACAGAAATAAACAGTAGGAATATAAAAGACAACTGCTTTGGAAGATGTAAATCTGAAATAAAGATCTAGCTAGTAAGGGGATAGATATGTCCGTAATGAGGGATATGATGTTTGACCAGGCTTTGATAGCGTGAAGCGTCACAGTTATTGTCACGTTTTGACACGTTCCCCTTTTAGCTGATTGCCATTTCTGTACTTGAAACTCTAGTAAGACAATCGAAGTAACATTTCATATCCAGGAAAATAACGAAGCGCCTGGGGTGAGACTAGAACCCAAGACTTTTAAAAATTCTAAAGTTTAAAGGTTTACACTCTTATCAACACATAAAGGTCATATCAAAGAAGCGTATTATAGAAGTTGAGAAAGTTCATCTCCAGGGCAGAGGAAACCCACGACTTTCGTCAAGGAAGATAATTGGGGGACAAAAAAAGAGAGCGGCTGGATGGGATGTCACCAGGGAGAAAAATTGAGCTAATAAAGGTAGAAAGGATAAAGGAATAACATAAAATGACTAGAAATGATTTTCATTTTCCATTATAAACAAACCTGACATCAAATTTAGTCCTTTTTCAATCCGATGTCATGTTCCCAGTCCAAATTGTAACTATTTGTAGCGAATAATGCCAGAAGCCGTGTTTGTTGTGTTTGAGTTTAGTATTGGAAAGTCACGTCTTTCTACCTAACAATGCTATTTCTCCAATACCCGCATCTAAATTTAGAGACACATCAAACCACACCTGTCTATTTATAGACGCATCATAACATTCCAGTGCCAATCTATTGATTGTAGATAGTCGTCTATTTAAAAGCAGAAACTGCTAGTAATTTTGAGGTGAGTTTACTCACGCGTAGTGCGTCATGACACGGTCCGTCGTTTGAAATATTAATGGCACAGTATGTGGAAATGTTTACATTCAGTGCATCATGACCTTCTTAACTTTCTAAAGTTTAAAGTTTTACTTCCTTTTCAGCCCAGAAAGGTCAAATTATTATCAATTGCGATTCATCAGAACTTGAGAAGATTCCACGTGAATCTCATGTACACAGCCATGAAAACTCTGAAAGGTTTGGAGAAAACAAAAATCCTACATACGGCAAGACTCAAACTCCGGACCTCTGTATCCAGAGACAAGTGACTTAATGACTGCTCTAGGGACCCTCCCCCCACATCTTAATGTTGCTATGCCCTATATGCGTTATAGCACAGTAACATCATGAGATGATTGTCTATTCTGAGCTCTCTCTCTCTCTCTCTCTCTCTCTCTCTCTCTCTCTCTCTCTCTCTCTCTCTCTCTCTCTCTCTCTCTCTCTGTCTTTATAGTTTGAGGACTAACTCGGCATGTTTGAGCAAAGGATATATTTTCTGTGTAAATACTAGGGGGTGCTAACTGTTTGAATGCCCGGACAATTCCCTATGGCAAAGCTTTGAAAACTAAAAGATCCAGACTTCACTAATCCCTCCAGCAGGATTCTAACACCGGGCCGCCCCACCTAGAATACCGCATTATGACAGGTAGCCTACATACTCACACATGGAAATTCTAATCCATTTTCCCTAAGTTTGATAATCATGAAATGCTTTTCTGACCTATTGCTGGGAGGAAAACAAAAATTGAAATTTGTGTGGTTTACATGGTTGCCATGAAAATGGCTGCCATCTTGAATTTGACCTCCGAAAAAATACTCTTTTCAAAACATAAAAGCTCCGCCAATTTTCATTGAAACAATACAAATGGTTGCTTGATTATAGATATAACTTATGTACAAAAAAAGTTGTGGTGCAAAAGAGGATATATTCGATAATGTTTTTTTCATGAATTTTCAAACATGGCAATATTTTGATCTTAAAAAATCATAAATAAAGAAGTCAAAAAGATGCAATATTGTCCCAATGTCGCCCCTAGAGACACTGGGAATCGGGTAAATGTTACAAAAAAACGAGGAACCCCACTGACCTCAGACGTCTTATGGGGTAAACACAAAATTCAGGCTTGGTGTCGGTGAATTTCAGTGTACAAATTGTTTAGCTTTCTAATATACACAAAAAAAACTAATTCGAATATTTTGGCGCAACAACCTTCTACCCGATGTGAGCAGAATTTATTTTCTGGATCTTTCAGAGATTCCATGCCTCTGCCCGGGCATTCACGTAAAATCTTCTCAAGTTCTGCTGAACCGCCTTTGATATGATCTTTCTGGGTGGAAAAGAGCGTAACACGTTAAACTTTGGAACTATGTCTTAGCACAACTAATGTAGTTATGCCAATGAGACCAATTTTAATCACAACGCTTTCAATGTACCGGCCTTGAAAAACTCAAAGCGTGGAGAGCTGCCCAGAGTGGTCGAACATCCCAGCTTCTATCCAATGATTGCTGAGGGGTATTCACAAGGGCTACAGTAATTTGATTATGTTTTATACAGCCCAGTGCATTGCTCATGGCGCCAATAAGAGTTTAGGACACAGTTGAATGATCACCTGCTTGTCTGAGTTTCGTGTCCCTGAACCCTAAAAATGGAAAATACTCCGAGTTAAAAAAAAGGAAATAAGACCTGTTTTGGCATGACTGCGCATGCGTACGCTAACTAAGTGTTCGGGAAAATAGTCACTTCGAACAAAAAAGCGTGGTAAGAGAAATTCGCCTCATGAGCATAACCGCATTAAGCCTGGGCAAACTCTTTGGTTTTGTTGGGTTTCTCTGTTGTCATTGCGCTGGGGGTTTTGTTGTTGGTCATTCCGACCTGTGTTATCTTCCTTATCATCTCTGCCATGACACGATGTTAGAGGAATTAATGCCAAAACATATAAAACTCTCAAAGGTCAAGAGGACGGTATGGAGTATTTCACTTCCCGTGCATTCTGTCAGATGGTAATAACACCTGTCATGAACATAGGCAGGGGTCCCAGTGGCTCAGAGGTATGGTTCTGGTCTTGGAGGCGAAGGGTATTGAGTTCGAATCCCAGCGACGACAGCTGTTGTTTTTCTTCATAAAACTCGGTGTAAACCTATTTGCCACTCCTCTAATCCTATGAAAGTAGGTGGGATCAAAAACCTAGTCCTATCGTGTGCAAGTTGCGCACGTTATAGAACCCTTGGCAGTTGTAAATCGAGAAGAGTAGGCTGAGCGGCCGCTGTCCGAACAAAATGAATTCCTACCACAAAAAATCCACAGTGGGCTTGTCACCTACTTGGCGCAACAAACTTGATCCAGAGTAATTCCGCCTCATAGAGCGGGCTCTACAATGTAATGGTAACAGGGAACTAGATAAGAAAGAAAGAATGAAAATAGACGTTGGAAAACCAGATCGTAACCAATAGTGCCTGTCTTTCACATTATAAACACTCTTTTCGGCCTTTTAGGTGCTAACATTTGACTGACATTCCCCAGTAAAGGAGACGCATTTGATATAAGACATCGTTTGTTAGTCCCTGTTTGTTTGATGATTTGTTGTTGTTTCATCATACTCATTAAAATATCATTTAATAGTGCTGGAACCAGTCCCATAATGAATCTAGGATGGCGCACAAGGCTTCCCCTATACTTTGGATCCAGCTGTCTCAATCAGAAGAACTATGGATTTAACGATTTTGGACAATCAGGACATCAGCCCACTCTGTCTTGCTCTCAGTTATGATAAAAAATAAATCAAATGCTTTATGGTAACTAGTTTATTATTAATTTAGTTAAATCCAATTTCCTTTTACCATTACAGTGAAGGGCACGATGATGCAATATGATTCTATATTGAACGGAAAACCCATATCTTTATCGAAGGTCAAATTGATGCGCTTTCCCCAACAACTGAAATCAATTTCTACACGTTAACTATACTTTCTTTCCGCATAACAGAGCCAGCCATTATGATATTAATATATCATTTGCGGGCCATAAAGATGATAAGCGTTTTATATATCATATTCATTCCCAGACCAAACAGAAAACCATGCAAAGGTTGGAAGAGTAATGTAACGGAACGAACGCGAGGAAAACAGAAAAACACAAAGATTATCATGATGATATAAACTGAGTGGAGAACAAAATATTTGCCTGTCTTTAATTCCCGACTCATTAATTCCGTGTACCATGACCCCTAACGTAAATTATTTAGAAACGATAAAGGGTTGCCAATTTAGCTCGTTTAGAAACAGATCCCGAAAAGGGGGGGGGGGGGGGGAGAAGAAAAAGAAGAAAAAAAGAAGAGCATGTTCTCTAACACAGCT
>JARBEQ010100886.1:11182-23982 GCA_030265355.1 Tritonia tetraquetra | reverse complement strand
GTGTGTGAGTGTGATTGTGTGTGATGGTGAGTTAATGTGATTGTGTGTATGTGTGATTATGTGTATAAGTGTGTGAGTGTGATTGTGTGTGATGGTGAGTTAGTGTGATTGTGATGGTGAGTTAGTGTGATTGTGTGTATGTGTGATTATGTGTATAAGTGTGTTTGTGTGTGATGGTGAGTTAATGTGGTTGTATGTATGTGTATTAGTGTGAGAGTGTGATTGTGTGTGATGGTGAGTTTGTGTGTATGTGTGATTATGTGTATGTGTATAAGTGTGAGTGTGATTGTGTTTGATGGTGAGTTAGTGTGATTGTGTGTATGTGTGATTATGTGTATAAGTGTGTGAGTGTGTTGTGTGTGATGGTGAGTTAGTGTGATTGTGTGTGATGGTGAGTTAGTGTGATTGTGATGGTGAGTTAGTGTGATTGTGAGTGAGTGTGATTGTGTGTATGTATATAAGTGTGTGAGTGAGTGTGTGTTGTCACTTTGTTGTTGCTGGATGTAGAAGGAGCCTCGAGGATGGAGTTAAAAAGAAATACGAGACACAAGGGTGTTTGGATGGGTTTTCACTGAACGTTCTTATTCATGAAACAACTTTAGTTTCTTATATTTAACTCTACTTGTTAAGTATGTCGGCACTATATGACCATCAGTGATTGGATTTAGTATCTGAAAGAATGAGAAGGAGGGTTGGGTTGTTTTGTCACTCATTCACTTTCATTTATCTTTTTTTTTTATCTTCCCATTTCCTTTAGCCTTTGTCATCTACAGCTTCCTCAGTCTGTGCTATGAATATTTGGGAGGGGAGGGGGCCATCATGTCAGAGATTCGGGGAAAACCCATTCAGTAAGTGAAATTTTTCTATCTCATCTTTTTTTCCTCCCCACTTTTTTTTCTCCTTGTACTTGCTTTCTAAATTTTTATTTCTTAAAACCCAACTGTTTTGCATTACACTACTGTTAAATCAAATGGCCAGCTGCACAATTGTTTGTTGTGATTATTGTTCGCGTTGGTTTATGTTGTCCATGTGGATAAAATTATGTACGTTCTGTGTAAAAATGTTTTTCCTGAGATGCTTTTAAAAAAAAATCTGTCCTACATTGTAACAATGTATTTTATGACAAGAAGGGAAACATGTATAGATTGATATAGAGAAAAGTCTGACCACTTTACTTTAATAAAAAAGCATTGATTTCACCAATGAATTTTGATGGTGGAAGGCTGATGAATGAAACTTACAACTTCACAGTTTACTAACTTGTCTCTTTGAACTGATCCCAAACAATTGTTAATGTAAACCCACTCATACAGATTTTATCTTTCTCATTTGTTATGTATACACCTTTTGTATATTTGAATGTCAGATTTTGTTCTTAAGAACTTTATCAATGTTGGTCCTAAAGTGTTAATAAAAATATTTTTGTAAAATTTACAGGATTGGTAATTAGTGAAGTTTTGGTCAATATTTTGCACTTTCTGTAGAAACTTAATTGCATCAACTGTAATCATTTATATTTTCCTAAGTTATTGGTTTGCTTCTATAGATATAAAGATATTTCAATTTGCTTTGAAATGTATTTGAATGTTCAAAAAGGAAACAGATTATTTAATAAAGATATTTGTTCTCCTTTGAAATGTATTTGAATATTCAAAATGAAACATATTATTTGATAAAGATATTCTGTTCTCCTTTGAAATGTATTTGAATGTCCAAAATGAAACAGATTATTTGATAAAGATATTCCGTTCTCCTTTGAAATGTATTTGAATATTCAAAATGAAACAGATTACTTATTTGTGCAGTATAGAGATGCTAATCATGTTTGACATAATCTTTACTCAGATCCAGCTGGATATCCTGTACCTGTTGTTTTGCAGGCAGGCAATACACCATTGGCTTCCTGCGCTTTTGCAAACAGGTCAGTTTATTTGCTGTCTCATGTTTGCATCCATGTTTGATTTTATGGTTATTGAATATTACCTTTTAATATGTTTTTGTGTTGTATAATCTTGAATTGTCCCAGTCTTGCTATGAATACATACATAAGAATAACCCTCAGACAATTTCCTTTCTTGTTTTTCTATTTTTTTTGGAAATGTTTTTTTCTTCTTTCTTATCCAAGTCCCTTTTACCATTACAGTGTAGGGCCAGCACAATGAGTCTGTATTTCTCTGGATCAAGATATTAAGCCAAGCAGGTGGTCAACCCACTGTGAGAAATAGTTTTTTCAGTTCTTAATAATTATCTCATACTCCTGTTTCCGTTCACTATTCTTTTTGATGATCCTCTACCAATCAATCCACTTCATGGGTCGTAGATGTCACGCTGGATTAATTATGCTACATATTACACAATCACAATGATTATTGAGATTAAATCAAATTGTCTTTAGAAGTGTCGTTGGTTCATTGATCATTGGTAATCCCACTCCTTCATCTCTCACTGTATGATATATTCTTTGACGTATTTATCTTTTCTTCCTTCCACCTTTTTAAATCTATCCATTCATTTTTTCATGTAGGAAATTGAGGGACTCCCAGGGAAGTCCCATGTTTTATGTACAGCGTTTATGTATAGATAATTCATTGAGGGATGGGGTTTTTCAATTTTTTAAATGATAGTTGTATGCACAAAATCATGTTCGTGTTGTTTGTCGTCTATTTCTCTGTATTGAATAATAGCTTGTAGATTGTACAGGAACTGTACATGCTGAGTGATATTTCTCAAGTTATCTCAATCTGTGCTCATACTGTTGTCATACTGTTTCTCAGCAATTAATGACAGTGATATATTTAACCAAACCTTACACCGAAAGGTACTAAAAGGTTATTGATAAAGAAAGAAGAAAGAAAGAAGATATATTTAACCAACATGCTTGTCTTGAAACAATGCAAACGATTGTTTCACTCAAATCATACACCTTGACATCCACTTGTTCTATTTATATTTTTATCCACAGGCCACCTTACAGTTTTGTTTCATCAAACCCATCATGGCAGTTCTCACACTCCTCCTCCAAGCCTTTGGTTTTTACAAAGATGGAAACTTCTCGTAGGTTACATTTCATTATTTCATTAAGTTCTGGAACCAGTAAGTCTGTTATTCTTGAATGATATTTGTTGAAAATTAAAATTGATAACAAAAGCAAGAGTATTTACATCACAAGACATTTTACGTATCCCAAATTCAAGTGGGATAAAATGTTATGATGTTTGATGTCTTTTTACAAAGGCGTTCATGCATTTGACTTGTGAAATGTTTATACATTTGTAACTGGTCATGTAATATCAACCTGAGTGTATTGCTCTATGTGATTAGATTTTTCGAAAAACAATGAAGAAATTTCGCTTTTGTTTAATGGGGTTTAGAAAATCCTCATTAAAAAACAATGTATGAATACTTTATTTATATAAAACTTACTGTATTTTGCTAAAAATGGATCTATAAATTGAATGTGTTTTTGGGGGGTTTTATTGGAGAAATTTCCCCAATAATTTTTTCTTTCTTTATATTTTTGTTTTTGTATGTTTGAATGCCTTCATATAGCTGACTGATTTCTTACCTCTACAGCCCTGCCAGTGGCTACCTATACATCACCATCATTTGTAACGTGTCGGTGACACTCGCCCTGTACGCCCTCATCATGTTCTATCTGGCCGTCAAGGATCTGCTCAGTCCCTTTGATCCTATTCTCAAATTCTGCATTATCAAGTCTGTCATCTTCCTCTCATTCTGGCAAGGTATGTATCTTTTATTACTTATAGTATGATCAGATAAGATCATTTAATATATTCAGGTGTCATGTAGGTGTCGCTAACACTTTAAGACCCCCAGCCTCTGACATAAAACTTCCTGCAAAACCCACAGGTTTTTTAAAGCTTAGGATAGAACGGACAACAGACACTAAAAGAATTGTTAACATTTTATTTCTTCATGAATAATGATAAAACTTTCATAAAGCATTTTGATATGTACATTTCATGCAGTAATGTCACAAAAATTACGTTTGACGGGCTCCGATCAATAGGCCCATCAAAATCGATAATTTGGACTTCGAACAACGCCTAGTTTTCGATAACACATCTCTTTACTGGCTAACACAATAACAAATGTAAAATCCGCCGATAGAACAGAAAAACCCCAATTAAATGGTCAAATTGTTGGCAAACACGATTACCCTGCACAAGCAAAAACCATCAATCGTCGATCAAACCCGAAAATATTGACTAAATTTGTTATAAAACGTCCTGCAATTTTGCGGCCGTGGGTCCGAAAGTGTTACGACTATGTATCTTAATATTGGTTTGTAAAGCATTCCAGGGAGCACTTTTATGGGCAACATTAGGACAGCTCTGCTTTCACTTTTACCACCACTTGTGGGTAAAAATATATATTTACTCACTGTGTCTTTAAATGAATAGATATCCACTTGAAACTCCACCTATGCTTCATCTATTCATTTTTATGTTGTTTTTTCATTTTTATCAATTATCTATTTTATATTATTTTTTTCCGTATTCCTCTAAACTTACTTTGTCTTAGCCACTTGAGGGTGTTTTTTTACCCACTGACCTGCGTAGATGCCAAAAATATTAAAATGAATGGTTTTTCATCTTTATCTTATGCTTACATGTAAGGATATTTAAAAAAATTGCATCTTGTAATTGAAAGAACCTACTACTGGAACATCTGAGGAATAGGGGTCGTATGGGTCAAAACACTCCCCGGAGTATGATATTTTGAGTATGAAATGCAGGTTGATTCACTCTTTAAAAGTCAATGAGTAAAAAAACCCAGCGAGTGGCATGTGTCGGTAAAGGTTAAATATTGTTCCTTGTCCCATGATGATTCTTTTGCAATAATATAGTTCCAATTCTTTAATGACTTGATCATGACTGCTCACTCATTTTCACTCATATTCTTTATAATGCCCCCTTCCAACCCCTCACCTTCTTGCTATTTCTGCCTACACTCTTTAACTTCTGTCTCGAACACTACCCTATCCCTTGTCCTTTATTCCCTTCCATTCCTACGACCTTCCCTATCCCACCCCCTTTATCCCTTTACAGGAGTCGTGCTGGCCATCCTAGAGAAAGCAGGGGTCATTGATCCTATTTACTCTCAAAAAGGCTCTCAGCGAGTTGGGATGGGTACTGTGTCCGCAGGCTGGCAGAACTTCTTCATTTGCTTGGAGATGTTTGCCGCTGCAGTGGCCCTGCGCTTTGGCTTCCCACATAGTGTATACAGTAGTGGTCCTAGCAGCACCCATGGCCGCACTGTGTCGCTCCAATCCATCTCCAGCAGTCTGAAGGAAACCATGAACCCAAGGGACATCATGCAGGTAAGCATTTACTTTTCTCTGCCTGAAGAGACCCACCTTCTTTGGTATTGTCTCCATCATTATCATCAGAATCATTCCTCATCTTGGATTAAGAAGCAGCTTTAACTTAGCGGTAACAAATTAGCTTTGTGCGCAGATGTTCCTGGGTTTGAATCACACCTTTCACACGTTACTAATTCCTTTTTTATTTACTTTCTATTACCCCAAGAGGTGTCTCAGGAAGAAGCACAGGGCAGTTTGCTGCTAGAGGAATGCATGACTCAATGGAATGTTGTATGATGCCAGGGTCTTCTGACTCCTATGAGCCATGTCTTTCCTGGCCATGTTACCACTGTTATTTAGGTGACATGATATAGTACATCTAAATAGAGTCAATCTTGGTTTCTGTGTTGGAATGGAGTATGAAAGTTGCGCAAAATAGAAATTTCCCTCCTCCTTCACCTATCTGCCCAAAGATATGTATTTTTAAAATTTTGTATTAACATTTCTTTTTTCCCCCTTTCTCTACCTTTTTCATGATCTAGGATGCCATCCACAACTTTCATCCTAATTACCAGCAATACACCCAGCAGGGTAACAAGGCGACTGACGAGGATCAACAGGATGCTCCATGGGCCTCTGACTATAACAACCATGGCACCAACTACCAGCAGCAGCAGCAGCAGTCCACCAATCCCCCGAGTACCAAAAGCCCTGTGTCACCTGGTGGTGGTGGTGGTGGGGCTGGCGCTGGTGCTGGTGCAGCACAGCAACATCCAAATGTGCCACCAACTCAACAGCCAGGAAAGACTCAAGCTGGCAGCGGGCCTGCAGGACCAGGGGGAGTTGGGGGAGGCAAAAGGAACCGATTCAATGAGAAGACAACTCTACTTAACTCAGACGACGAATTTCAGTAATATCAGTTTTATATTTTATCATCTAAGTTAGGCTTGGCAAAATGTTGGATAGCCAGGGGGGAGGGGGTGGGAAACATAGAAGTCAAATCTCCATCTCTCCTTTATAACTCATTACTCATTGCTTATTGATTACTTACATATTAAATATCATGTCACAAATGCATTTAAAAGAAGAAATTCATGAAAATAATATTATATATTTTTCTATGTTTGTGAAAAATCTAATTTGATTCAAGGAAGCTCAGTCATTACTTGACTCTAATGAAATAGTTGTAATTAACATTGAGGATATTGTGTTTACATATCACGGTCATTAGTCTCACAAATGGTTATAAGATGAAATTCATTTATTGGCCATACATATCTTCTTTTTTTTTCATTACAAATGATCCATTTCTGCAAGGAATATTCTTAACCATTTTCTTTTTTAAAAATTATCACAAAGCATGATTTATTCATTCATTTTTGTTGACATATTCAAAAAAAATAATTGATTTTGATGTGATTAGAATGAATTGATGAAGATAATATGAAAAAATGGTTATCTTTGAAAGAAAATGATTGATAAAATCAGAACAAAGACAATCATTAAAAATTCATTTCAGGAATATAGTATTGATTACGGTCCAATTTATTGTCATTCTCATTGGAAGCTTAAGGCAGTTTTTGATTCATTTAAAGTCACAAGTCTTTGCTAAATGTTAGAGTATAAAGCCTTTCTTGGTAACCGATCAAGTTATAATTCAAAGTGTTATCAATATAAATGATTTTCCCTTTGTTTTGAATCATTTGTGTCATACATCCTTGCCAACTTTTGTTTCTTTCATAACACAGCTAAACATTTGCTTTGTTAACATATCCATTTACAACCCTGTAGTCTTCATTGAGTCATGACAATGAACAAAGAGGACTTTACACCTTGACAATTATTTGAGCAGCATCTCCGTTATTATGTACCCAACTGGTTGTGAAAAGTGAACCTTTTTTTTCTATATAATATGCGTCAAATATAGATGTACCAGGTCTGTTCTCTTAGCAGATCATAAAGATTGTTGAAACAAATTTTAAGATATTTTTTATTCTATATTATTTATCGAAGATCAGATATATAACTTTATACAAATGATATATGTCTAAAGCGAAGATAAATTTACAAAGATTTAACAAATTGGGAGTGACAGGACTCGAAACTGTCAAAGAATTTCTTACTTCAGTAAATTATCACAAGATACATTTTAATGTCGTCTTTTAGGTCATGACGATGACAATGTCATACATATCAAATTATCATACATTCCTACTGCGACGAAGACAGTGTCATACATATCAAATTATCGTACATTCCTACTGTGACGAAGACAGTGTCATACATATCAAATTATCGTACATTTCTACTGCACTCTGTCGAGGACAATGTGAAAATACATATCTTGTTAACCTTTCATATTTTTGTACTTCGTCACATCTAGAGTAGGAGTCAATATATTCATTTTAGAATAGTTATTGGACATGATATGATTATTCAAATGAGTCAGGGTAATATATTACAAATAGGGAATCTGTCTGTCCAAAATGTTTGTGTCTAACGGTGATACTAATCTAAAATATTTAATCTTTGACTAAATTAAAGCCAATATTAAATATGATAGAAGCTCCACTTGATTATCTTGGAAAAGACAAAAACATTTATCACCGAGTTCATTTTCAATAGTGTAAATAGACATCGTTGTCATTTTGTCTTGATCTTGTTATATATCATTGCTGCCATCTTTCACCTCTCACCATCACCATCAATAATCTACAGGGACTCTGATGATTCAGATTTTTATTGAAACAAAACCTTTTTCTGAGCTGCAGACGTTACGCGTAAGTTAAATTTCTCAATTGCCTCCCCTGTCGCACCCCTGCCTCATTCTTTGCCTGCTTCATCGTCACTGACAGACACACGCACGGATTGAATCGATTGACCCATCTAGATCTATTTGGAATTTCTAATGGATTAGTAACGTCTTCTGAAAAGCAGGGAGAGAAAAAAGTCTCCAATGACTAACACTTGACTGTTCTTGCTCTCGTTTTTTGTGCTGTGAATCTTGGTATTAATGTGACATGTCTGGCATGATGTTGTCTTGTGACTCCTATTCATTTTTGTGTGTGGTTATTTCAAGCATGATCTAATTTTCATCTCATTTTGAAGTCTGTTATGTTTTTTTAAATTGATTTTTTTTTGTGCTTGATACCAGTCCTTCCAAAACAGCACGAAAATAATTTCATTATTTCAACTTTAAAGATTTTTACATTAATTAATTGTACAGATGCGATCTTGTTGTTTGTATAACAAGTAAAGGTGATATAAGTCATGAATTTGTTTAAGTGTTTGGCTTTGTAGTATAGCAGGGCTACCTGACACACCTGTTTTATCTTAGCAATATTTCAGATTATCTCAAGGGTATAAAAAGGTCGCAAGGGATGTCTTTTTTTTTTTTTTTGCATCATACATAATTTTTTTTTCAGCATTATGAGTCAATTATTTATAGGTGTGTAGTGGAGCAGGGCCAAGGAGTCCTATGTAAAACCTTTTTTTTTCTTTGACAAAACTTCTTCCAACAATTGTCATAATGTTTTTCTGACTCAAGCCTGCCATTCATTATGATAAAGCAGGATTCATGGTTGATTTTTGCACACAAATTTTTAATAATTACGGCATGTACATTTTTGCTCTAGATTATTTGTGGCAATGAAATTGAAATTAATTACAAATTATAGAAGAGGATGTTCTTTAAATCTATAAAACCCAAGATATGTATTGTTTAAAACCAATATATTCACTGAAATTAAAAACCACTTGAATAGTGCCATGTAGATTTTCTCTTGTCCCGTTTGAAAAGAAGACAACTTGACTGTTGTGGCAGAAGACATAGCAGATTTGGTAATGAATGGATATCTTGTAGTTTTGTTTTGTTATCCGAACCGTATTATACCCCAAAGGAGTGTCACGGCCAGCTCCATGTTCAGCATTGCTGAACACGGTGCTGGAAGAACTCTGGATCAGTTAGATAAGGCAAGCAGGTGATCAGCCCACTGTGCCCCGAATCTTGAATGGCACAATGAGCGTCACATTTTTAGGTGTTGCCAAAGTTTTAGCCATAACAATATTTACTGTTACCTTGGTGGTAAACCCCTCAGTTATAAGAAAACTGAGCAGATTTTGCCACATAAGGTCTTGGTGGTAAACCCCTCAGCTATAAGAAAACTGAGCAGATTTTGCCACATAAGGCCTTGGTGGTAAATCCCTCTGCTATAAGAAACTGCGTAGATTTTTCCACATAAGGCGATATCTGGTAGGGATTTATTGAAATATACGTCAGTCTGAGAAGTCACACCAATTATTGTTCATATTCTACTCTGCTTCTCTAGATCCTAATATGTTTTGATTTTGTCTGCTCACCATCGTTTATAGTATTAGATGTAATTATGATTTTTTTTAGAAACTATCCTTAATTTTGTATATGAGTACCTATGAGCTTGTGTTTGATTTCTGACTTTGTCAGGTCGAATTGTAAAAAAGCAAGTCAAAGTAGATACATGTACATATTACACACACATTTATTCAGCCAAAAGTTATGAATAGATTTGTGCACAGATTAATTCCATATCTCATTTTTTTGTCCACTTTGCTTCTTGTGTTTTGAATGTGTCCTTTTGTGAACAAGGCATATGGCTACATATTGTTACACAGACGTAGAAAGTTAGTCCATTTTATTGGTCAACATCATTTGACTTTAGAAAACTGTTCCTCTAGATTTACTCCCATCATTTTCTAGATTAATATAGTCCTGCACTCTCAAACTTCCACAAATATTTCAGGAATCTGCCAACATTACAAACAGTTTGCATAAAGATACATAAAACAATTGAAAAAAAGTAAAATTGATTTCCAAACAGAGTTAATCAAATAAACATTATTTATCAATGAACATTCTTTTTATGTCTGCATATAAATCTTTAAATTATATAAGTCAAATGTTATGACAAATATTGACAGTAAAATTTAAGGTCACCCTAACCAGGTACACACCAATTCATTCTTCCACCCTCATATTACCTGTCCTGTGTGTATGTGTATACCTGTCAACTTATCCAGTATCTTTGTGAAATTCATGTTAAAATATTGCAAACATTTTATTCAGTTGAAGGCGATATCATCATGTAATGTAAAATACTGAAATAGAGAGGTGAGTGAACTACTAAATTTTTGTTGGTATGTTTAAATCATAGAATTTATTTCATTTAATTTGAGTGACTCCCGCGTATTAGTTCTGAGATCAAGCATCAAATATTATATTTATTATATCATCAAAATATAGTTTTTAATATTTTGTTTTTGTTTCTGTATGACCCAAAATATATCACTCCTGTGTCAAATTTTGTTTTCTATTTCTATTTTTATGGAAATAATGTTTCATATACGTACAACAAAATCTCAACTAATTCATGACAATTCCTTGTTGAATATTGTGGACATTCAATGTATATATTATCATGTTCGTTCCGTATCAAGTTGTGTGTGGTGATTTGATATGATGTATTATATACAAATTGATTCTGATAACCTTCAAATTTATTCGTGAAAATGCATTGTATTTGAAGAATATTGTTTTGATCTGATTGATTTTTCATGGTTTTTATTCTTTGTGATAAAGCCGACAAACACTTATATGTTGGACTGATTTATCTTGGGTTTTGCTTATTAAGATCAAGAGTTTGTTTTTTTAACATGAAAGAGTTCTATTCCAAATCACTTTATCTTGATTTCTGAATGAAGGAAATGTTAGTGCTAGTATTAGACTGTAAGATCTTTGACAAGGTTCCAATTTGATTGACAGTTTCTCTTCATATTACGACACTCTTTGTTTGCCAAACCCCTCTATAGTGTTATTAGAGTCATTAAACAAATTATGTGTCAATAGATCTCTGTCTCTGTCAAATTTTTCTTGCCCCCCAGTATCACATTATATTTATTCCACCAATTTGACAAACAAGTGTGGTTTTCCCCCCATAAATCATGATGATCTTTACACCTTTTTTTTTGGACAAAGTTTAACCTGTTTCAAAAGTGGACAGACTAAAAGTACAAATAGCATTCTAGGTTTTCACCTCCCTTCCTTACCTAACCATCACAACTGTCACTTGTCACATTTGTGCCTGACCGTTATCATTTCAGCCCCTGTTTACTTGTAAGAAGATTTGATAGGGATCTGTTGAAAAGTGAGAGAGCTATGATAAAATACAGTGTTATTTTTGTGATAAATACAATGAATATAATAACTTGATATAGACGTGATGGATGCCATGAATGCAGACCAGCTTTGGCCACTGTCTCGTACCATTGGGATATTGATGGACACGTGTCTCACAAATTTGGGTTTTGGACACCAAGGACTAACTTCACTAATAGATTTCACTCAGCATTTTTTTTTTCATTTTTATTTTGTATTGTGTTATAATTTGCTACAAAAGTTTTTCCTAACCTCTTTTTGTCCTTTGTGTTATTTCATGTTTGCAGTCTGTGCTTCCAGTAGTTTTGTTTACCCTTATAGTAGAATCTGGAATCGATTTTTGCTGCTTGTCAAGAGAAATGTCGAGAAAATTAGTTGACAAACCACAATAGCTTTTCAAGGACTCTCTTTGCTAACTTGTGGAAATTAACTGATGAAGAAAAGTTCGTTTCCCGGCAATGATAGTGATTTTAGCTGTTATATATTGTGCATTTTGAGTCTTTCATTTGTTTCCAATTTACAAGATTGATAAACAATTTTCAAGCATTGAAGTTGTCATTAAACACTTAATTTTATTTTTGGTCTTAACCCTTAAATGACTGCAGGCTTTGGAATTTTACATTGTTAAATGGCTGACACAATAGAAATAACTCCTTATCTCGAACCCAACTCATTGGATCAAAAGATGGATAGAAAAAAAAGCCATTAGTGATTTTGTAAAGTACAATACAGAATAAAAAGAGCAAAAGAATTCTCTTTCATAATATCCCAAACATTTGGGCATTAACTTTTTTGTTGCGATCCCCAAAAAATTATAAATGTTGACAAAATGAAAGATTTGGTGTCCAATTTTCCAGTCCCCGCATTTCTGTTCATTTGATACATTTTTCATGGATACGACTTCTAGACGTTGGTTGCTCGATATCCAGCATTGAAAAATGCTTAATAACACTAAAATTTGCACCATCTTTCTCATTTTCCATTAGATATGTTTCTGATATTTTTTTGAAATATTAGACCAAAATACGAGTCAACTAAAAAAATTAATTGTAATGAAAGCAGATGACAGGAATAAGCGGTAAACAGCTTGATAGACTGCAGTGTGTTGTCTATACTCACGGCTAGATAGACTGCAGTGTGTTGTCTATACTCACGGCTAGATAGACTGCAGTATGCTGTCTATACTCACGGCTAGATAGACTGCAGTGTGCTGTCTATACCCACGGCTAGATAGACTGCAGTGTGCTGTCTATACTCATGCTAGATAGACTGCAGTGTGCTGTC
>JARBEQ010100886.1:0-11082 GCA_030265355.1 Tritonia tetraquetra | reverse complement strand
CACGGCTAGATAGACTGCAGTGTGCTGTCTATACTCATGCTAGATAGACTGCAGTGTGCTGTCTATACCCACGGCTACACTAATGGCTTCCTCTACCGCCCCTTTAATCGACTGTCTGTGGTGATGTGGGGCGATCCGGTCGTTTATGGCCTTGCGCTGTGTGGCCTTGCAGTTGTTTAAGGGTCAATAGAGTACAAGATTAATTTTGTGGTTGTCTTTTTTCCAGTTTTATGGAGGCATAATTGTATATCCAATAGGGTTGTTGTATGGTGAATGTCTTGGTTAAAATTTTTTTTAGCTGTTTATGTCCTGCAGGCTGAGTTAGATGTATTCTTTGAATGCATTAAGTTTATGGTATTATGGTGAAATTAAATAAAAAGTTAATGAGAATGATCTCTGCTGTAGTTTACTTACGTTGGATGAGAAGAATTAATTGGATTCCTCGATGTCTAAAATAAGTTCTAACAGGGAGTGAATGAATTTTACAAGAATTCTTGCCACTATCAAATGGTTTTGATTCAATGCTATAGCATGTTTTTAAAAAGAAGACCACCTTTGCGCTGATATGTAATGAAGACCTGAGCATGGCATTACGGTTCCACAAAAGTTTTTTTTTGCATGGAAATGACATGTGCTTTTCTTTTTCTTTACCATCATTTAGCAAAGCCATAATCATCTCCAAGTTTTTAGATGTATAATTTTTCCATAGTTTTCATTTAAGAAGAATGATTTGGCTTAATGTGATTAGATTGCGTTTGAGTGAGACATCAAATAATCTAAAGTAAAGATGGAAGTAAATCATTTTAAGCTCGTCTGTGGATGTGACTAGAGTAAAGGGTAATAGGCAAATAGAAATGAAGGGTGTAGGGAATGACTTTAATTGGATATTTTCTTTTATTTGTTTTGTCTTCCTAGTCTTGTGATCATGCCAGTGTGATAAGTTTTGCATGATGCATTTTGCATTTCCCATTCTATTAATCTCTTACTTATTCTTTTATGAGATCTGGATAAGAAGATATATGTTTTATCAGTATCAATGTATATTGTTCCTTTTGAATATCTGATAGACAATGATAGCAAGCCTTGATTAATAAGGTCCACATGGAAGAATGAGATGAAGGTAGAGATCTGTTCCATTTCATCGTCCACCAAAGACATTTTTATATACGGAGAGGCTCAATGATTCCAGCTGGAAATGACGTGAGGTGTCATGAATACATCACCCGATACGACCGGACAACCATTGGATGCCACCAGCTCATTCAAATTAATTTGAATTATTCATTCTGCTTTTCTTGACATTGAACCTGAGCCATGTGTTGTTGTTTTTTTTAATGTTATTCTATTTTCATTAAGGTACACTATCAGATTGTTTATATTTTATAGCCACAAAGTAGGTTGTGTAGAAATATTTTGGAGAGACAGGTGCATCCTATTTATCATGTGTTAAAAGAGAAATATACTGATATCCTTAATTCATTTGATTTAAGAATTCTAACTATAAGTCATACCTTACATTATTAGATCCCATAGTGTAATGTAGAACAATTAAAATTTGTATTGATTGTATTTAGAACATCGGCGATATTCATTATAATGAAGTAAAACGCTAGTTGCACAATACTGTAAAAATGCATTGGAGGTTGTCATGGTTATTGAGGTATTGTTTTATATTTTTTACTTTTTTTGGAAGCTGCGTATCTGGTAGAGACAACAAATTAACTTATCATCCAATTAATGCATAAAGAAATCGAAATGATAACTGTGAGAAGTTTGAAAACCTTATCCTTTACATTTACGAGTCTGACTGATTGCACTTGTCAATTACGGAGTGTTTTCACCACTGAACAGAAGAATGCCTGCTTTAATGGATGGCAGTCAAAGTTAGAATCAGTTGTATTTTTGTCAAATGATTGAAAAATTGCAATGTCTGCACCATGTGCAGTGGCCGCAGCCAGAGAGATAACGAACGACTGTATGAAGCTGAAAGCATCACCTTTGGCCACAGATTATTATCATAGGGTTGAATATTGTTGCAATGACATTTTTAGTGGAACCTGGCCACTTTAAATCTAAAGCACATGTTTTTACTATTACAGTCATCTGTTTGTGATGAATGTTTAAATGTGATTATTTTGATTTAACTCTGTGGACAGTGCACACAAGTATCTTTATTTGTTGGTTAGTTTGTCTGTGGTTTGTTCATACTCTGACTGATCAAAATTGGAATGGCTTTTATTTACAGTATTTATGTTATTGTATATAAACCATTATTTATTTTTAGATAATGTTCATTTCTCTCATATCACATTCACTCCAGGCATCTTTGTTGACTATTTATCACTTGTTGAATTTGTTTACATTTTTGATGGAATTTTTAACAAATGAACAAATTTTATTTATGATTTTTACTTAATTTTGCTTTTCAATTTCAAGCAAGTACTTAAAATGAAAATAAAAGTCTATTTTTTCATCAGAGGATTTTATTTCATGTTGATGATTTACTATATAATGATTTTATGAAGATTTACAGTTTATAAGACTCTCTACTTAGCTGCAAGGCGATTGAAAAAATATTGACATTTACTTTTAAAAGTAATAATAGCTAAAGTTAAAATTTGTCTCAGATTTCAAGCAGAACATATTTTGATTGCAGATTTACTGATCTACTATCTGTTTGATGAAAGATAGTTTATTTCGATTCATTTTTACATTGGGCACTGAACGAAATTAAGGAAGGAAATTAATCTGTTGTAACTAACATAGGGAAACTGATCAATCTTTACTTTAAAGGCTAAAATGTTCCAGGGCAAATTTAAAATCTAGGATCCTAGGAATAAATCAATCCTGAAACAACAATAATTATCAATATAATTGTAAAAAATATCATTGTGAATGATAATTATGATGTTGATGATGATGATAAGTGACAGTGACATTTTAAGTTCGGGGATCAAATGATGTACAGAAAAATTGCTCATTAATATCTTTCTCTCTTGATATCAACTTGAGCCTCGGAATCAATTTTTTAACACCTCATTTTTGTGTGTACAGTAAAACCTTGTTATACCGAAAGTTGGCATTTTAGCGAAAAGGTTAAGGAGAACAAGGCAGTTCACCGATATTTGTAATAAAACATACACACTCTATCCTACGGCAAAGACTCTGGATAATGAGATAATGAATTTTAGTTCAGTTCAAGAGATTTTGGAAAAGTGAGTTTGACGATTGGAATGTGCTACTTTGCTACCACAGGTCTTTTTACACGGACTGTTACACCTTTGAGCAACGAGTGGCAAACTGTATGTTACAGTCTGGCAGTGTGTAATGAAAGAGACAAAAATTTAATCTATCGTCTTGTGTGCATTGAACTCTTTCACCCGTATCTACACACTAGGGCTCAGCACTGACCTGCTTTTTAAATAAAGTTGTTTGTTTTCTTAATGTCACTCACCAATCGCTGGTCTCTGCCGTGAGCAAGCGTGCTTGACAAGCGCCCTAAAAGGACAAGGGAGTCCTCGACCACTGCTTGTACCTCCCATTTAATAACAATTACAGTGGTTTTGGATTTGGATTCTGGTATTTGGGTGTACCGTACCGTAAGTCATAAATCGGGTAGAGAATGGGTTGACACTGAGAACAGGATCATTAATTCCATTAACTATAACTGGTTATCCAGATCTAAATTTGTAGTTCTGCTGGGCACTATTGGAAGAAATTGTTTGTGTGGTTGGGTGTGGTATAATGGGAAGTATTTGCTTCATTTATATTAGGAATATATATGGTAGATTGTTGGCGGATAGGAGCTTCGTAGTGTAGTGATAACAAATTCACTTTGTGCACAGAAGATGGCGTGGGGATTTTTTCTTTTGGATTCCTCTTGAGCTTGTATGGCTCTGACCCTGTAGATTCTTGATGTAATCAAATTCTATCAGAGATGGACTGTGAGTCAAAGGTCCCACCTTTGATATGACTGATAATGAGTTGCCAAGAGTGTAAATCTAACAATTTTAAAACTATTGGCAGATGGCGGTATAATGAGTTATTCCACTGTTTTGTATGTTATCAGAAAAGCAGAGAGTAAGTGAGAATGGTGGTTTAGCGGGAGGCTGCATAACCAGGTTTTACTGTATATGTCTGTGCTAGGTTAACATTCGTAATTTCACGTTATTGTCAGCTCATGAGGTTGAAAGCTAAGAAGAAACGGCATTTTTTAAAATAGGGAGTGAATATTGACGTGCATGTTGCGTCATTAGTCACTATGGGGGTCTATTGCACTAATAAAGCGCCTGGCGCGTCATTAGTGAAAGAAGGGGTGGGAGACGATAATGACGCGCCCCAAACAACCTTGTTTCAACTGAGGCGCCTAGTCGTGTTTTCGCTATGTGTGTAGTAGTAGTAGTAGTAGTAGTAGTAGTAGTAGCAAAGATAGTATAAATGATATTTGGTAGTAGTAAGGTGTAGAGATAGAGAAGCAATTACCGACTTGAAACGTAACGACGTATTTGATAAATCATAGTCGTTGAAAAACTATGTCACATATGGAATTGGTAGTCAGCGTCCAGCTATGTATAGAATATTAAAATTATTTCTTTTCATTACATAACCATGTTATCAACATTTATTGAATGACTCATGAAATTTCTTTGTCTTGTGCACACACTCAAATAGAGCAAGGTATGAAAATATATGTCAGTCCCAGACTTCAATCAACCTACAGTCTTTCCTCATTACCCTCGTAAAAACTATTGGTGGGTTTATACAAATGTAAAAGAATCAGAAATTTGACTTTATATGTGAAGACACCATTGTTCTCTTGGTGGGTTGTAGGGCTAACAGATATCTGCCCAAGCCAAATTTGTAAAAGGTTTTCAAATATCATTTAAGTCATTAAGGAAATATACTGAAAAGAATGGTCAAGAAATAATCCAGTGTAGACTTGTTTGCTTATCTACACCACCGACCAGTGTAAGCTGGTAAGCCTGTGTGTGGTACAGGAAAATACACCTCAAGACTATAGTTTCTCATCAATGAAGGTGCAGTCTACAAAAATCTGACTTATCACGTTCTCTTGTGTATTGATCGTAAGATAATCACAAATACATAAATATTACCATATCAGCTAAATACATAAATATTGCCATATCAGCTACAGTAAAAATACAAGTTGTGTAGTTACAAGTACAAGCAAACTCAAGGAAGAACTTGATTGACAACTCAACTCACAAAAAGTGATTGCTAGAATAACGATGGGGAAATAGTAAATGAGCCTTTTTTTTATTAGACTGCCTATAAACCTTTCGGACTCAAAATTGCTCCCTGCTATTATTTCTTGTAGACGTATGTACATGGAAATTATCTACCAAAAGTGGATGCTGTGTCACTACAACTATTATTGCATTTGTTCAAACAGTAGTTTCTTTCTATTTATAATACTGGCACATTGGAAATCCCTAACAAATTTGGCTTTGAGGAATGAGCAGATCTACTTAAATGATGAAATTACTCAAAGGTTCCTGACCTGGATTGATTTTTCTTCCCCAAAACTTACAAATGTAATAGAATAATTTTCATTTCTTATTAATTCTGTACCTAGTTTCTCCATTCTTCACATCAACTAACAAAAGTCAAGGATTAGGGAGATTATGCTTTCGCCACCATTCTCACGAAAGGTAGAAATCACCATGGAGCGCTGCCAGTCAGTTTGCATTGTGTCCAACTATCTTTGGCGAGGGACGTCCCTAGCGCATACTTTAGTCGCCTGCCTTTGGATGCGGAGGTCTGGGTTCGAGGCTCACCTAGTGCAGAATTTTTTTCTTGGGACCATTCAGAGTTTTCATGGCTCTGACCTAGAGATTTATGTAGAACCTTCTCAAGTTGTTGAATTTCTATTGATAATATTGATATGACCTTTCTGTGTTGAAAAGGCATAAAACTCCAAACAACTTTCAAACTTTACAAAAAATCCATGCACGTAGATAAACAAAACAGTAAGTAGGTATAACATATTCAAGTCAAGCCATCAACACATTTTTTAATGGATGGATGAAATTTGTCTACAATTGTAAAGTCCCATGTGTCATGCACAAATATGTGTGAATTTTAATTTATGAATGTTGAATCTTCAGAAAGGTTGGGTGTAAAGCTGTGGTGACTGGTTCAAATCTTAAAGTACTCCAGCTACCTCAAAGACAATGATATATCAATGCAGGCATCACTTGGAATTATGTTTATGAAATGCTTTGACTATGACTTCATGTATGATTTCTCATGAACCCAATGTGACTTTACAACAAAAGGTGTTACTCTTGAGGAAATCTTCCTCTCTTCAATGATGAAGATTTCTACACCGTAGTTTAGCGTTACTTCAAGAATGTTTACTTCACAAACGAATGCCAAAATGAAACTGGTTTACTTCAGATTACACGAGAATAATCTTTATTTAACTATTGCGCCGAAATGTATTTGACTATTTTTAATTTCTTGTACAAATCTGTCCTCTATTCATTTCCATATATGAATACATATTAGAGTATATATATATGATATATATTTGTGTTGTGAAGAAGTGGTGGTGTCATTCCGTTCAATGTTATAAATGTTCTGTGTATATATAAAGTTGTATAGTTTATACATTGTGAGCTAAAAATGACACAAATGTACAGTACAGTAGAACACGTATTCGTCGAACTCACCGGGACAACAGATATATAGTTTAAGGAATCTGTGATTCGGGGAACACATGGTTGTGTTAGGTAACAATGGGGTAACTCACCGGGACAACAGATATATAGTTTAAGGAATCTGTGATTCGGGGAACACATGGTTGTGTTAGGTAACAATGGGGGCTATCCTTACAGGGTACTTAATGACCTTGTTATGTCCCTTGGTGTCTGAAACCTGGCAAACCCTTTGTCTGCCTTTACACCTACTACAATACACAAAGTGTGATAATGTCGATAACCTACCTCACAAGCACATGTGAGCACAGAAAGGGCAATTTTTTGTCACCAGCTGGGGCAGGCTTTTGAGGTGGGGAAAAAATCAATTTGTACTGCTTGAGCAGCAGACAAATATTTCATAGCTGTGAATCTGTGAAAAGGGTCGACTTAAGTATCAAACGGTTTGACTTTTGTGTGAAATGAATGCGAAGAAAATAATTTGGACATTACCGTTTGTTCGGAGGGTCTGTGACATTTACAAACGTGTGTTCGGCGATTGGGTGTTATACTGTTCTTTAAAAATTACTTAAAAGCTCACGCAGTTTTGTGTTTTAACTTTTAAGACATTTCACAAATGTGAATTTTGATCTTTCGTTTGTTATCTCTGGTCAAAATGTTAAGTTGATGATTGTGTTGATCACTAAAACAGAATTCTATAAAAGAGAATGATCTGATAAAAAAGGGAAATCAAATGATCTTACATTTGCCATTGTGATTAGGTTGGAGTTCCGTCATTTCAATTTTTTTTTCAACAAGTGCTGACCAAGGATTGAATTTAACGTTTCCATAGTTTTGTCATATTACATCATTAATGACTGGCGTCTTTAACACTTTGGTTGCCAAGCCTTCTTTTTCTTTTTACCGTTGTTTGCTAGCCAATCTGTAAGGAAATCAGGAAAATCATCAGGTTTCTTGTGTGCCTTTCCATGGCTGAACATAACGCTGGCTCCAACACTGCTCTGTGGTATTAATGGGGCTCAATCAAACAAACAAATCATCGATTTCAAAGCTAGACCCCATTCCTATATATTTTTTACTTATTTTACTCATTGATTCGAAAATCATTGATGAACAATTTAGATATCTCTTTAGATTGTAGCACAAACAGGCTGAAAAATAGAAAAAACGGACAAAGCGAAATGTAAAAATGCAGAGGAATAACCGTTATAATTGGAAAGGTCGTAAAGTTTTGTATTAGCTGGTTTATTAGTGTTGGCATGCATGCCAACGTATGTCGTCTTTGGCAAACAATGGAAATGATGATGTGGTGGTTCGCAACCAAAGTGTAAATGAGAATTGAAGATCAAAGTCAAAGAATGCCTCGATTGAATATGTCTTGGGACATTCCTGGTCATTCCAAACATAAAACAAATTGGATGTGTTTTTTACAGTTCCCCTAAACAATAGGATGGGTTCTCCTGTTCTATGTGTTTACTTGACTTGTCCAATACTAAAGCTGGTAATGACTGGCAACACCACAAGCTTTAATATTAATAGAGTGGTTACATTGCTGAAAAATAAATAACCAATGAATCCTTCATTGATATTTATAGGTTCTCAAGGTTTTCTTTCATTAGCAGTTAGAGATCTAACTTTCCACTTTGATATAAATAAAGTTTACAGTAAACTTCATATATAATGACATTCCAGGTGGGAGCAATTTGATAGTGTGCGTGTTGATGTACCAACTCATTGTAGTCATGAATAGACCCGGAATAAGTGATCTGAGTTTGATATTGTAACTTGCAAAAGCTTTAGAAGTGTAGATGATGTCTGTACTGTGTAACATGCATTTGTTGAAATAAGGAATTCCACAAACCGGATTCATGATCTCATTTCCTAAAATAGAAATTCTTGTTACATTCGCGGGGGGACTCTGAAAGCTGGCTACAATTCCAAATTATTTCAAGCCATCTCTTGAAACGTTTCCGATTTGTAGATTTTAGACATCCTTTCTCTCTTACCTTTGAATTGAACAAATGCATTCTGCACCGGATGACTATTGAACAAATGCATTCTGCACCGGATGACTATTGAACAAATGCATACTGCACCGGATGGCACCGGATGACTAAAGGACGAGAATAGAGGGGAAATGTTTTATTATTTTTTGTAAAGCAGCAAATGACTTATTTCTCTTTATGTTCTATTTTTGAGAGGAGTGAAATGTATTATTCTTATTACTATCCACAATGATAATCACTTGTCCCATATTATGTTAATTAATGTCATGTATGAAGGGATGAGGTTACTCTCATTGATTTTGACCAATTCATATTTGTCATTACGTGTTCTGTTGTTGGTGAACCGACTGAAGTAATTGATGTTGTTGTGTCCATGGTTATTATTAAAACTATTATTTGCTGGGAATATATTGTTCTTTTTCTCATACTCCTGGATATTGTACAGTGACAATTGTTTGTGAATGAGCAAACAAAATGATAATGCAAATTAAACGTCATCTTTGTGATCAATGTAACAGAGTTGTCTTGATTGAATTTGGTTCGGATTTTGTCTTTCAGCTTTAATTTTTAAATTTTAATCTTTATCTATTTCATGCACTCACTCTTGGTCCGAAACAGAGTGGGGTCACAGAAAGTCTATATAACTAATGAGAAGGGAAAAGGGATGTACTCCGTTTGCATGAAAAGGTTTTAGAGAATTTCTGAGTCTTGACTGAGAGAGCAGCGAGAATGTGAGGGAGATGTGATGCCACGCCTTTGGGGTCTTGCACACGGAATGTGAGGGAGATGTGATGCCACTCCTTTGGGGCCTTACACACGGAATGTGAGGGAGATGTGATGCCATTCCTTTGGGGTCTTACACACGGAATGTGAGGGAGATGTGATGCCACTCCTTTGGGGCCTTACACACGGAATGTGAGGGAGATGTGATGCCATTCCTTTGGGGCCTTACACACGGAATGTGAGGGAGATGTGATGCCATTCCTTTGGGGCCTTGCACACGGAATGTGAGGGAGATGTGATGCCATTCCTTTGGGGCCTTACACACGGAATGTGAGGGAGATGTGATGCCACTCCTTTGGGGTCTTACACACGGAATGTGAGGGAGATGTGATGCCATTCCTTTGGGGACTTACACACGATGTAAATAATACACACGCACTAAAGAAAAGATTTGAGTACACTAACAAAATATTGAGCCAGTTTGTTTTTTGTTCAAATTGCCAGCATTATATTTTTTAAAAGAAAAACTGAAGGGTGTTGCTTCCGATATGATCTGCCTCTATTTATTACCTTATATCAAGTTATTTTACTTTTGCCACTCTTCTATGGCGCTGTGGTAATGCGCTCCTACACAGAGCTGGAAGTCTGTGGCTCAAATCCCGGCCAAGTCAAAGAGAGCTCATTCTGTCTGTGCGAGGTCAAGTCTATCGGAGATGGACTAATAGACAGGAGGCTTTGTGTGCGAAAGGGTGTAAAAGTTTATCTTTTACTTTTTGCCAGCACAATAAGATATCGTTGTGTTGGCATGCTTTTCAAGTTGATTTGACAGCTGTTTGCCTTGGAGTCAGTCCAGTCTAAACTATGGGCCATTCATCATTATTCAGCTCTATACAGTGAAACTCGGTTATAACGAGAAGTGGTAATACAGACAAAATCTCTCGTTATTCCCGATAACAAAGGGAATTAACCAGATCCTTAGTCTATTACTTGCCTGTAATTCACTAATAATATTGGTTATCTCCCTTGCTTACAAAACGGCCATATAAATGGGGCGGGCTTGCCAAGACCTTGGGTGTACTCACTGATCGCGTATGTTTTATGAAAGGATGTTATGGTCTTTTGGGGTTGTTAAGCAAATTAAAAAAAATATATTTATATTTTGGAAGGAAATAAGTTTTTGAGTTGTAAGCTTGGATAGATATGTCTTGCCGATGAAGTGTTGACGGTAAAATTAACAGATACAGGTATGTAGTCGTTGAGTCATTGTTTAACGAGGGACCAGTCTGTACCCTCTCAATCTCAAGTGCTAGAGCTGGGCAAGTTCGACATCATAGAACTTTCATTTCTCGAGTTCAAACTTTGTTTTCAAGTTCGAACTATAACCTTCGAACTTACAGTATAGTGATTTGAAAGGACTTCTCTGCTTTACACACACTTTTCTAGCAAGCAAGGTGGGGTAACTGGCTGGGGGACTGAGAAGATGCAAGGATTGCTTTTGTACACCACAGTACACACATCTAAATGTTATTTTTAGACATCCGTGTAAACACCACACACTCATTATTCTTCTAGTAAATACTCACTGGGAAGAGAGGAAGAGAGAGAGAGAGGTTGTTGTGGTTGCAACCATTGGACTGTGAACAATGCGCATAATGTCTGTAAAGATACCTACA